>JALHCA010000680.1:0-15729 GCA_024340505.1 Tolypocladium nubicola | reverse complement strand
ATTGCGTCGCAGGGCGATGTCGGAGGCATTGTGGCTGAATGTGGGGGGGTGCGTACGAATTGAGAGTTGGGTGCGTATTAATAGAGACTGTCTAAGTCTTTCACTCGGCTTAGTTGCGTAAAAGTAAATATAGAGGGCTCATTCCCAATTGACTATAAATCTGTTAGATGCTTCCTGATATCGTCTATCAGGTTGTTGTCTGTACCAGTTATACTATTATCCTTGTAGTAGCAATATTTCAAGCCAGCATCTCGAAGCCATCATCATGGCTCTTGCCCCCCAGAAGCCCCGAAGAAGCGGCTCCTTCGCCTCACTATTGCGCACTACCGCACTGAGACCTGCAGCAAGGAGGAAATGTACCGCTGCGGCACTGAAGAGCACGCCGTGCGCGCGGCTCGGATTCACGCAGAGCATGGCGTCGAGGGCTATGCAGTGGTGCGTCTCAACTCATGCTGATAGGGCATAGAGGATACGATACTAGCAATGGAATGCTCCTATATAGCACTGGTCTCCATTGTCCTTCCGCCGGGCAGCCAAGGCTTCGAATGCCAATCTCGGCGACCGCTGGGTCGTCTGCGACCACGGCATGTACGTCGAGTTCTGGTTCCGCAATATAGCAACCTTAGCTGAGGTTGCTGCCGACCCTGACCTCCAAACTCTACAGGCCGCCAAGGGGCCGTACGCGAGCATGATCCATATCAATGCCAACTTAAGGTGGGCCGAGCAGTACATGACAGACGGCAAGGTAGTTGATATTACTCCCGAGGGCAAGCCAGACTTCTTGAGCTTTGAGGAGATGAGCGCCGCCCCATGAGGAAGCCCACATTTAGAACCGAGAAGTTATGAGTTAGTAGTTTCTGAGGCAGAGCAAGAACTAGGGGCTTATTTGGTAGTCGTGAGATGTGAAATAACACTAGTATACGTGCGAAAGGTACGAGGGGATGCCCCGGATGGGGCGCAAGCCCATACCATGCAGTGAGCTATGTAGTGAGACGTGCCATCATGCCCTCTAGCATGTGTACTAGAACAAGTACCTGCGTGGCCCTCGACGATTTCATGGTATGGTGCCTACAGCGAGGCAAGACAGACGAGGGAAGCTGCCCGCCAGGCTGAGGAGGGACTCGAACATTGCCGGCTGGCGACATGGCACAGGCTGCAAATCAAGATGGCGTGATAGGTCTTCAGCGATGCGGGTATAGCTGGACAGGGCCAATAATTTCCAGACTGGTCCAGTGAAGATGGCGATTTGGTTTCTGCCAACTGCATGCTGCCTGAGTTGCGACACTATTGTCGCTCTGCCCGCCTGTGATTGCCGGTGATAGGGTACAATCATTACTGCCCTCCAGTCATGCGGGACTCGTCGATCTGGCGGTAAGGACTAGGACCGGCCCGGCGGGAGCCAGAGGGACGGTCTATTCTTGTCATCTGCCAACCCACTCCAAGCAGGGGGGTTTGGGGCTGAGTTTCAAGAGGCCTCACAGGTGTTGATTGGTTCTGCATCCACGCGAAAGATCGCGGCTGAGAGGTTTCAGCCGAATAGCCGTTCAGCTCGCGAAAGACCATTCAGCCCTGTCTATTTGGCCCCTGTGCCTAGATCTTCAACCTGCGCCCCTTCTCCTCATCAAAGCCTTGCGTCGTCATCGACAGGCAAAGTACACCTCGGCCTTCTTCTTATTGTCAACAGGATGGACGATGCTCAAAAGAGGCATTTGAGGATTGCAAAAGCGTCTGGAAGCGGCAACTATGAAGAGGGCTTCGTGGTCCAGGTGACTCTCGACGGCGAATCCGTTGGTGGACCGCAGAGGCTGTTGGACCCCTTCTCCCAGGATGAGCATGCGGACCTACGTTGGTATCTGGAACAATACGCAGCCCAGGAGCCGTTCGAGTCGGACAAGGCACGCGCCGTGGCTGCTTCCATCAACAGATATACCAAGGAGTTATTCCGTCAACTAGACCTCGGTCGCCTTTTCCAGAAACGGGACCCGCTGGTTGATGAAGACCACTCCCTCGTCATCGAAGTCTGTGAAGGCTGTACCGACGACGAGCGCTCGTCCGTATCGCTTCAGGCGCTCAACTGGGAGCTCCTCGAACAACTAGACCTCTGGTCCGGGTTCTTCAAACAAGTCACGGTGCGTCGGTTTTCGTCACCGGCACCGGGGAACGACGGTGATGTGCTCGCACCTTCGACCCAGATCTCCGAGTCCGTGAACGTCTTGGTCGTGGTTGCGAGAAGCACCCAGATCAACCCCACTGCCTACCAGGACGTCCATCCGTTCGCATCGCTCGACCTTCTCCTCGCCATGCAAAAGGCCCTCCAGCAGGCTCCCGGGGCACCCCAGCTGAACGTCGAGGTGGTCAGGCCAGGAACGTTTGATTCTTTCAAAAGACATCTCCGAGCCTCGACGGACAGCCGTGGAGCGGGATTCTATCACTTCGTTCATCTGGATATGCATGGGAGCGTCGCCAAGCGAAGGCTCGCAGGCGGAAAAAGGTAAATGAAGAAATCAAGTCTTTTCATTCCCGACTATTCTGTCTACTTCCTCTAATCCATACATTTCCTACTATTCTCTCCATCTGCCTCTATTTTTCATGCTCCTCCTACCTCCTCTATTTCACTGCTCCCCTCTTATACTGACGGATACCGTAGTGTTGAGACAGCATGGCTTCATTTTGCCTCTCCAGAGTCTTCTTCCAAACCCAAGCCAGTACCAGCAGAATCCGTGGCCAAGGTGCTGGTCGAGCATGGCATAAAATGTGCCATCCTCAACTCGTGCGAGTCCGCTCGTGCTGACCATGGCCTGCAAGCCAACCTGGCAATGACCTTTTTGCACAAAGGTGTTAGCAACGTACTGGCCATGTCGTACAAATTCCCAAGCAGTGGTATCGATCCCTTCTTCTCGTCGTTCTACGAAGCGCTGCTCTGCCGGGGACTACCAATATCGGCTGCGGCAACAGATTCCAGAAGGAACCTCAAAGAACACGCAGTCCGCAAGGGGCGATTTGGTCTTGAGCTGCAGGTTCAGGACTGGTTCATCCCAGTGTCTTACCTCTCCAACAAGGACGTCTCGTTCAGAAACAGCCAACTAGCGAGCCCAGCGAGAGCCAGCCCCAGTATCAGGAGCATCCCTGCCGAGGATGGTCGTATCATCGGCAGAGACTACGACCTCTTACATCTCGAGGAAGTTGTCAGCGAGTCAAGCGTGGTCCTAGTCCACGGCTCCGCTGGAGTTGGCAAGACAGAGTTTGTAAAGTATGCGTTTGGCCTCTGGAAAAGCACTCGGTTCTTCGACAAATTCAGCATGGTGAGTATGATCGATTATCTTACCGAAGCAGAGGACGATAGCAGCTGGGTCGTCTCCCAGATTGCCAAGGATCTCGAGATTCCCATATCATATCTGGAGGCCAGTGTCCCCGGCACCGGCGATCCTCCGGGGTGGCGAAATGCGATTGTTTTTCTTGATGGAATCCAGGAAATATTCAACAAGTGTTTCACAAAGGGACTCGGCCCAATAATGAAAGCTATCGCGTCGCTGTTGCGCAAGTTAACCGACCCTGGAAGTTGTAAAAAGGACAGACAGAAAGGTCACATTTATCCTCACGTCAAGATTGGGAAGAGAGTGGTGGGAAAGTCGCTGCCCTCAGCCCCTGGTAGCTCCGGAATACTTTGAGCTTGCAGGGCTGGAGTTATCCGCCGCCATCACCTTCGCCGAGTCTGTTCTGCGGAGCAATGGCTTCAGCCCGGCCAAGCGAAGCTCTCGTGATCTGGACTTTCTCGTTCACATCGTCAACTTGCTCCAACGCAATCCATTGGCAATCAAGCTAGCTCTGCCGACATTCACTGACACCCAGCCCTCTCTTGAAGAGACATTTAAAGCCATCCATGTCGGAAACGTCGACCTGAACTACCGTTGCCTGACAGGCAATACAGAGTCTGGATTTATAGTCGTCTTGAAGACAGTCTATGAACGGTTCAGCGAGTATCAAGACTCATTCTGCGCCCTGGCAGACTTTTGGGTCGAGGGTCCGTTGCGTCTGCACCGCTACATCCACGACCTGGCTGCGTACTCGGGCATTTCCCAGGTCTACGTAATGGACAACATGATTACGGTGCTCAACGAAATGGGCGCCTGGCGCGTCTCCAAAGATGACATGGTTGAGTGGCTGCACCCTGTTTTCACGCTGTACCTCCGCCAACGCCGCCAACGCCACACCTACAAAGGCGCGCCGCGGTGGGCCAAGGGGATCATGAAAGTGGCCGACTTCCTGGGCTCGAAGAAACGAGCCAACCCGTTTGGAAGCACAGCCTCCCTGCAGACCGAGATCCCGTGGCACTTTGTCCGCGTTGTGGGCGTGCTGGGGGAGGCCAATTTCATGTTGGACATCATAATGAGCGGCACCTCGGGGCTGGACGCGCCCAAGTCCGCTGAGACGATGCGCCGATCGCTCTTCAACGTCCTCTCGGCGCTGGACATGATCTGTCGCCAGGGTTCGAAAATTCCCATGCCCCTCTGGCCGCGCGACTACATCACCTACTTCCTGCCGCCGAGCCGGCTCGGCTTGTCGCCCCCTGAGCAAGAGATGCTGACGGGATACGTCGAGGCTCTGTTGGACGTCTTCCAGGAGAAGATCGGTGGGTTCGCCGTAGACCCAGAGCTCCAGATCTTCGCGTTCAACATGCTCGTTCACCTGCTCTCGCAGTTCGTGGTAGACAGGATGGGCAGCACGACCAAGGCCGAGCAGCTCGTGACCCGAGCCGTGGCCATTATCGACGCCTCGGAGGCAAAGTACGGGCCGATAAGGGGCGATGGGGTGATGTGGAAGGCCATGATATACCGCTTCCAGGCCGTCTTCCTCCTCCTCCTCCGGCAGGACGAAGCGGGCGCCGACGCGGCCTGGGACAAGATGAAGGCCATTGAGCTCGAACACTTCGGTCCCTCAGCCTTCCAAGACTCCACATTTGACTCTTCCGGGTCCGTCCAGCCGTCGCCCTTCGACTCCATCCAAGGCATCATGGGCGACCAGACGGTGGGCAAGTTCCGCAAGGCGGTCGCCTCCTGGGTGCCCGTCCGCCATGCCGCCTGGCCGTTGATCAAGGAGAAGGTTCTGGGCCGGGGCGACGCGCAGGCCACCATCCGGGGGTTGTGCTCGCCGGACCTCGAGGGCGCGTTCGAGAACATGGTCGGCGCGCAGCGCGATGCCGGCTGGACAGGCCTCGAGCACTGGCGGCGGTACTTCCCGCCACGCAACGACCTTGACGACTACATACGGCGAGCCGAGGACCCGGCCGAGTTCCTGCGGGAGCTGGAGGACGGTCTAGGGCGCGGAGACTGGAAGGTTGCCGCCGCCGCGCACGTCGAGCTCGCCAAGAGAGCCGCGACGGCCATGAAGGTTGACCACGTGCTCTTCCACCTGAAGCAGCTGACCGAGATCCTCGGCGACGCCGACCCAGAGGGCCTCATGGGGAGGCAGATCAAGGCCGCCGTGGACCTGATCGAGTTGGGCCTGGAGGTGATGCAGCGGGGTGTAGTCTCCGACGAGGACTGCCTCAAGGCCGTGGACACGATGCAGGAGGCGGGCCTAGACATCGAGGAGGTTTACAAGGCCCAGGGCTTCCCGCCCGAGTTCGCACTGATGGTTGTCATCGCGGCCGAGAGGGCTAGGAACCCAGTGAGGTCACTGGATGAGAATATGAGACTGATATTGGCGGCGACCGTAGAACAGCCGGGCTCGGACGAGGAGAACAGGAATGCATGAGTGCGTAGCCACGATTTTGATGTGAGAGAGAAGTTGTACTTGGAAGCACCATGTTGAAATAAACGACTTGGCCCTGCACCACGGCTATTGAGCCCTGAACCACTCGCCGTAGGCTTACCCTTGGTCTTGTACAAGGTTGTGGACTCAATTTATCCACGCAAGAACATCCCCTAGTCCGTTCCTGAGTGGCGATGGGAAACCTTTGCGTCCATCGAGCTCCCGTGAAATAGAACTACACTGTCAAAGAACTCTGCTAGTGCCAAGCTGCATGCTCGTACGTCCTAACCTGTATCAAAACAGCGTCCACCACGACCACCCCCATCTCTTAGTGTCGCTCCCGTCATCGCTTCCAACCGCATCATCAGCATCCTCTTCCTCGCCGAGGTAAAATCGGGTTCTGTACGCATCGTCGTAGTACATCTTCTCTAATAACTCCTCATACGACTTGAACACTTCCCTGCCCTCGTCCGCAGTCTTGGAGATATCAGGACAGTCCTCCACTTTGCTGTAGAAGACAGCTCCCAAGTCTTTCATGACGTTGCACTTCTCGTCCATGGTCAAGACGTATCCCATCCTCGTTCGCCAACTATCTGGCCTCCGCGGCAACCACCTTTTCCTCCAGCTATCCTCGTCAAACCAGCCCTGGTCCTGGGTGAATTTTGCCACCCACACGCCGCCCGTCGATGGGTACCCAACGTGGAGCTCAGGAGGGAAGTGGAAGCCGTAGAGGATACCTGCATCGATCCGACTTCGGTGTCTCACATACGTGCCCCAGTCGGGCCACCAATGTGCGCCAAGCCGCAGCATGCGCGCCGCTAGGTCATCCTCTTCTCGGGGATCAGGATCCGAGGACCGCTTTTCGTCATGAGTGCGAGCTATTCCGAGGTATTGTAGGTCGACGGCCGACGGTTCGGAGAGCACGACTCCGCCTATGGATGGGTATGCAGCGAGGTATCCGCCCCCGTCGAAGAAGTTGGACCTCATGGGGTAGGACGGAATAATGTAGGGTCCGCGCCCAAAAGCCGCGTAAATGACTTCGCTGCCATCATCGTCGTCGGAGTGACCTGTCCAGCCTGCTCGGCGAGCGCGAACAGCGAGAGCAATAGCAGGGCCGCGAGAATCTGAGTCTTGACCCCGATCATGTTTGCTAGAATGCCGGCATGCGTTGCGCCCTCGAGCACTTGGGAACAAGCTTTCGACGGGCGATTTGCGGTATCCTTGATAGTCTGCGGTATCGTTAATGGTCTGTAGGTGCTGGGTGCTGGGCACTGGGCACGAAAGACATGACTTGACGTCTTGCCAGCACCACCAGTCACGTGTGTCTTCCTTCACTTACTTATGAATGATCCGTGGAAGCGAGGCGACGGAAATAAATCCTGCCGCAATCGCCTGTGTGTTCGGCCACGAACATTGGGGTCCAAGCTGCCATCTCCCTTTCCAGTTGCGGATGAGAGCATAGTCCATTTCGAGCCAAGTGTTTGCTTGGAGGTGTGAGCAGACGGGATGAGCTGCAAATGCTGGAGTACAGTACGATAAAAGGGGGCCGAAGAGGACGGGGGGCGAATAACGTTCGCCAACGAGTGGTAGTTGGTGAATGACTAGATGACACCAAAGTCTAGGCAAGGCCCGTGGCCACCTGGTCCGAAACAAGGTACTGATTGTGCCCGAGGCCGGTCGACTTGACGGAGAAGATACAATACTACTCTGTGACTGCTCAAGCAAGCTGGTAAAATGATTTAAAAGAGGTTCTTTCTACTGCAATTTTCGTATCAGAGTTATGTCATATGTAGGCACTAACGGCAGAACCGGGGCCCCCAGAACTGCCCGCATGGCATAGCCGTCGTATGTCTCTCCTCCTTCAGGCACTCGTACCAACGAACCACCCGCTGACTGGACTGCAATTGAAGGCTAGAGACTTTGAGTGCCAGTTCCCTTGTTAGTTTCCCGCAGCCTTGATTGTATAGTAGTAGATGGACTGGGATAAAGGGGGAGTTACGAGAATGGCACCACTACGTAGTATGGTACCTTTGTCTTGCGGTGCCTGAAACAGTCTCGGCTTGGGTATACATTCAGACAATACAGCAACAGCATGTATGCGTTTATCGTTGAACTCAGTGCCGCCTCAGCATGCTCGTTGCCTTTCTTTCCGGAGGAAGCAATGTATGTCAAAACGGGGAGATGGGGTACAGGCTCAACCGCCAGGAAGTGCAAGTAGAGATATGCGTGAGTGTATTGAGCAAGACTCATTAATGCCCCCACACAAATTCACACAAAACCCCAAGTCTGCCAGCCAGATAAACTAAGTCGCTCGATCATGTCCGTGCATCATCAAAACGTACACTCCCGCAGCCTGCCCAGCCGGCCGACCTCGTACTCGACCCATCTTCCCACACCTTTACGCCCCGGCACGAGCACGCTCCCCGGGTTCATGACGTGGCAGCCCTCGTAGGTGATGCAGAACGGCGGAGCCGTCGTGTCGACGAGCGCCATGGCCGAGGGCAGCGGGTACAGGTGCAGCGCCGAGGTGTAGTCCCAGTGCACGGGACGGGTGGCCTGGCGGAAGGGTGAGAGGTAGCCCTGGTCGAGGAGCGTCTTGACGAGCTTCTGCGCGGTGCGGACGTCCTCGGTCAGGAGCGGCGCGGCGGTCATGGCGGGTGTGTCGGGGTTGGCGGCGTCGAGGTCCATGGGGTCGGAGGCTTGGGTTGGGGGTTCAGGGGTTGGCTCTGCGGCGGCGGCGGCGTTTTCTTCGTCGTCGGGAGAAGCGATCTTGCGTTTAAGGTTAACGGATGCACGCCGTAACCGCGCTGAGAGATCGTCCCGGAAGAGGACGAGCTCGTGGTTGGGGCCAAAGAGCGCCAGGCGGCTAGGGTTTGTCGTCCAGACAGCCGAGCCCTGCACCCCATGGTTTCCCGCCTCGGCATTGGCAGTAGCAAAGGCGCGGCGGATGCGCGACGTGAACATGTCAGGGATGGGTTTCCTGGGGAGAGGCACCGATGCCCCCGCCGTAAAGGCTGATACCCAGCCGTCGTTGTCCCCGGGGACAAAGACAAAGGTACATGTCTGCAGAAGCGTGGGATAGTCGGAGAGTGTCGAGGCCAGGGCGTCAAAGTACTCCTTGTATTCGATGCTGCCGCCGCTGCCGCCCCTGGCCATGACGGCTTGCTGTGTGAAGTTTCCCGTCAGTACGAAGCTCACGGGAGACTTTCCCTCGGGCTCGGCGGCGTAGAGAGAGAGGATCTTGCGCAATGCCTGCAGAGCGCGCGGCTGGTCGAGATTGACCTCGCCCAGGATGACGACTCGGTTGCGGCCAGGCTCGTCCTCTGGAGGCTGGTGCAGGAGACGACGCTCTAGCCTTCGCATCTTTGTCCCTACGGCGCGCTCGCTGCCGATGCCGAGGAAGTCGATCCAGCCGAATCCTCCACCGATGGTGTTATTCTGCCCACCGTCGGGGCCGCTGATGCCGAGCGTCGCTTTTCGCTTCTCGCACGGGGGCTGGCCGATGAAGAACCCCTGAAACCGGCCACCTAGCGTTCCTCCAACGCCGCTGCTACCGCTCAGCCCCTTGCCGACCGACTCCTCCTCCTCTTCGTACACCCCGTCAACAAGGACAATCATGCCCGGGCAGAACCACGCCGAGTCCTCTGGGATAGCAACCGCTTGCTTGAGGTCTAGAGCAATCGCCCCAGTCAGGTCGCTGATGGCGAGATCTCCAGTGGGTAGGGTGACCAGCTGGCCCAGAAGCATGTGGTTGCTGCCGTGACGGCCGAGCATGTTTGCTATTGGTGTGATCTTGAGAGAGTGTTGATTCGAGAGAGACCGCTGGAGGGGCTGTTTGCGGGACGATGAGACCGAGGACGTTTGGAAGGCCTCGTTGCGGAGGAGGCGCTGGTGGATAACGTGGTAGCGGTTGCGGAAGGCGGTTGTCTTGTGGGATGCGGGAGGTAGCAAGGACGGTTTCGATGTTTCTCTGGCTGAATGTCAGAAATTTCTTCCGAAACAAGAGAGAAATATGCGTACCTTTCGAAATGCTTCTTGCCGACATTGTATATGAGCCTCGGCTGTTCGTATGCGTCTACTATCTTCAACCACGCGCGGGGGTCATTGGTCTCCTCGTCATCGCCCGCTTCTTCTTGGACGCCAAGGCCAGACATTCCTAAACTGGCATTGCTGTCCTCTCTTGAGAGTGTCGTGGGTCTCAAGCCCAGTCTCGTGTTTAATGTGTCGCCGTCCTGTGCATCCAACATGCTGTCGCCTCGGGGAAGACCCCTCCCCGGTCCGACCAGCTTGCCACCACTCATGTTTCCCTCCAGCGTCTTGAGGATATCAAGCAGCTCCTTGCTGGAGCCCTCCACGATGACTCCCCCATTTCGATTCTTCCAGCTCCGAGCCGCTTCTTCCAGTACCCTCTCAGCCAAGCCCTCTTCGCGCCATCCCGATCCGCAATGCCGCCCAATGAAAGCGGCAAGCTCTTGCAGCGCCGAAGATGTAAGAGTGAGGGAGTGCTTCTTGGTGAACGTGCGGAAGGCGAGCGGGCGCAGCGTCGCGGGAGGGAGGATTATGGGGAGGATGGCGGCTTTCGGGGCGTTGACGTTGAAGGGCTTGAGCGGATGGACGGGCGTGCCAAAGGCAGGAGAGGACGAGGGCAGCGCCGAGGACGGTATGTGGTTTTGCTTTCGGAAGATGGGGGCGGGCGTCTGGTCCATGGCTGCGGTTCACTCTCCGAACATTGTGATGTCGCACAATTCTTTCGTCTACTCCGTGGCTGGAATCGTCATCGTCCAGGGTCGTCGTCGCGTCAAAGAACCGCGTCGACACGTCTAATTGATTCCTCTTAGATGCATATCGGCCATTGTGGGGCCGCTCCCTCGCGTGGGTGGCGCCAACTGGGTGACCTCATCGCCCAGCGAGGAATGGAGCTCCAACAGAGCTTGACAGAGCTGCGATACCACCTCGACAAGAGCAGCTCGAACGGCCCCAACAGCAGCGATAATGCTGGCAGCTACTGCGCGCCTCGCTCCCCGGGGCACGCGAGTCTTTCGAAGAACGATTACGACCCTGCCAAACAACCCACACATTGTGAGTCCCGGATCAACCCGCAAGAGACACATCAGGGCTAACGGCTTCCCAGAGAGTCTTTGACAACCCTTCCTCTCCGGCGTCCTACATCCTCACCTACCTCAATACGAAGCCACCGTCACAAGCGCTTGCGATCGGGACGACGACGACAGTTCCCCCAACCCCTCAGTCCTTTCACGAGAACCACCACTTCCTAGACATACTCAACGAGGTCGTCACCGAGCACGGCCATAAAGACGAAGACGTCACCAACCAGGCAAGGGCCCTTGCAAGCCCCGGGGGATTCAACCTGGGCTCTGGAGGGTCCTTGTTCCCACAGCAGCGTTCCGGCAGAGGAGCGTCCCGCAAACAAGGCGGAGGCGGCGGAGCCAGCGCGCAGGGTGGTGCGGGAGGCGGCGGTAGGGGGGGATGGGTGCATCTAAGCGACCGTAGGAACCCTCCGGACTTTGGCAGGATAGCTTGGCCCGAGGATATCCTGGGGAGCGTCGAGGTGGACGAGTCCGGGCAGGTCGTCGGCAGGGTGCAGCCCAGTGGCACCTACAGAGTCGTAACCAACGAGGGGATGTGAGTGACACCAAGAAGGAACCCGAAGTCGACCGACTGACCACTGACCACTGAACACTAACCACTGACGCAGTCTGGGACTGAGTCCTTTCTTGACGGAGAAGCTAGTTGAGAGACTCAAGAAGGAGGAGGCCAAGGAATAAGGGTCCAGACGGCAAGAATACTCTTGGGGAGCAAGTTTGTGTCGCAGACACCCACTTCACACGTGTTGCACGATTCTGGCGTGTATGGTGTTGCTGATATCGCAGACAGCTGCTGAATGCTGCATGCCAAGCTACAATCGGGCGTTGTTCGGGGACATGCGGCCGACCTGCATGTCTGTGCTTGCATGGGGTGTAGGCGCCCAATAATAGTAGGCACCCAATATCTCCGGACTGCCGTCCGCCCTTCAGTACGGACGCGGACGTACGGAGTACCAGCGCCGGATGCCCCAGAGCTGGGTTTCTAGTCGCCGGCTGAGTCAAAGGTGGTGTCTTCACGTCTTTTTCATGTGAGGCTGCATGAGGCTGCCTGAATGGCTCGTCTTGGTGGGATGAGGTCACCTGGCATGGCGGCCACCCAAACGCTCGGAACATCCAATGCTCGTAAGACTACTGGCGCGCTCGCATGACATGCAAATCACATATCACAATGGACTCTGTCATCTCCCCCGGTTTCTGTTGGGAAAAGGGGCTCTTTTAGGAGGTGGTATTGGGTGTGATGAGGAATGAATGCATGCAGGCTGGCCCAGCCTGAGCCAGCAGGCCAGCAGGCCAGCAGGCCAACAGTGGGCAAGCGAGCAAAGCACAGTGGAGGGCGTCCTGAACAGGTGGAGGACGCCGGCGCATGGACCGCTGAAGCCGCAGGAACCCCCACTAAAAAGTCGCGCATCGGGTGGGTATCCACGCCAAAGGCGGTGGAGGCACTGGAATTACCCCTCCACTCCAGCAACTTCATCCCTCCCCAGTCCCCAGTCCCGTCCATCGTCAATCCACGGGACCTTAGCCGAACAGAACCGCAGCGGCCATTGACAGCGGACCCCAATATCCACTCACCATGGCTCCTCGAGGAGCCTTTGACGACGAGGAGCTCACCATCTCCCTGTCCTCGTCCCACGTCCGCCGACAGCAGCAGCAGCGACGCCCGCCCCATGACGAGCGAGGTCGCGACGCCGCACCACCATCATCGTCCAAGCCAAGCAGCGGCAGAGCCGGCGTCATGGACCACCCCCCGCGCGACAAGACCAAGGCTGAGCAGCGCATCGGCGCCTACAAGATCGTCCGGACCCTCGGCGAGGGCTCCTTCGGCAAGGTCAAGCTGGCCATCCACCACGGCACCGGCCAGCAGGTCGCCCTCAAGATCATTGCCAGGAAGAAGCTCATCAGCCGCGACATGGCCGGCCGCGTCGAGCGAGAGATTGAGTACCTGCAGCTGCTGCGCCACCCTCACATCATCAAGCTGTAAGGACGTCGTGCCCCTGGACACCGTGCCCGTCTGTAGAGTGCGAGCCGTGCTGACCGCCCTGCCAGATACACCGTCATCAAGACCCATACCGAGATCATCATGGTCCTCGAGTACGCCGGCGGCGAGCTCTTCGACCACATCGTCCAGCACAGCCGCATGAATGAGGGAGAGGCCCGCCGCTTCTTCCAGCAGATGCTCTGCGCCGTCGAGTACTGCCATCGCCACAAGATTGTCCACCGCGACCTCAAGCCCGAGAACCTACTGCTCGACGAGCACCTCAACGTCAAGATTGCCGATTTTGGACTGAGCAACATCATGACGGACGGCAACTTCCTCAAGACGAGCTGCGGCAGCCCCAACTACGCCGCGCCCGAGGTCATCGGCGGCAAGCTCTACGCCGGCCCCGAGGTCGATGTCTGGAGCTGCGGCGTCATTCTCTACGTGCTCCTCGTGGGACGGCTGCCGTTCGACGACGAGCACATCCCCAGCCTATTCGCCAAGATCGCGAGGGGAACCTACAGCATCCCGCCTTGGATGCCCTCCGGCGCCGCCAGCTTGATCAAGAAGATGCTCGTCGTCAACCCGGTTCAGCGGGCAACCATCGACGAGATCAGACAGAACCCGTGGTTCACGACTGACCTGCCGCCGTACCTGCAGCCGCCCGTCGAAGAATTCCTGAACACCGGTGTCGACCCTAACAAGGCCATCGAGAAGGCGGACATTGCGCCCAACGCGCCCGTTCAGGTACAGGAGAGACTGCACAATGAGGTCACAGACAAGATTAGCAAGACTATGGGTTATGGAAAAATCGACGTCGAAGAGGCCTTGCAGTCGGAGGAGCCGTCGGCCATCAAGGACGCCTACATGATTGTTAGAGAGAACAAGCTGATGCAGGTCAACCGTGAGCCTTCCCTACCCTACCCCGCGCATGTCTACACGAGAGCTGACACCCCCGTGGCAGAAAACCCAGACTCCATGGCTGTGGAAACCGAAGAATCCTCGAGCCCGATGATGAGCATGTCGTCTGCCCGGTCGGGAATGTCGCAAGGCGGCCTGTCACCTCGTCCCTACGTCAGCAAGGTCGGCATCCTGCCCAGCAGCATTCCCGCTTACCACAAGGACTACATCGAGAGAGAGAAAGCCGGCGGCGACCACACCGAGCCCTCGGCGACCGCCGTCCACGAGGAACCGTCATCGTCGAGGACGGATGCGGAAAAGGAGGAGGCTGCGCGTCGCCTCAAGCCACACACGCGATCGCAGATGAAGCTCGAGGAAGGAGCCAAACGCCCACAGGGGATGACTCCAATCAACCCGCCCAAGAAGTCTAGGCCTGTCCGCTGGCAGTTCGGTATAAGGTCTCGGAATGCACCGTGGGAGGCTCTGCTTTGTATCCACAAGGCGCTCCACAAGCTTGGAGCGACATATGTGCCCGATGAGGACTACGCCCAACTTCACGGCAAGAATGACGCACCCAGCGGCGACAGCAGCTTCGTGGATGACTACGACGGAGCGCCCCTGGAACGGGATGTGCATGCTGACGTGGACCCGGTCAAGAGGTACAAGTTGCCTGCCGACCCATGGCACATCAAAGTCCGATGGCAGTCTTCTGGTGCGTGCCCCTGCTGCTCCCGAGTTGAGCATGTGCTAACGGATCTCGTAGCCATCAAACGCAAGTCGAAAAGCCCCTCTGACAGCTCCGGGAGCGACCACGTCGGCACGCCGGAAAGTTACCACGTCTACTCGCCGCAGGATCCGGTCAAGAAGGCCTTTGTCGCCCTGCACCTGGACATTCAGATCTACGAAATGGAGCAGGGGGTATACCTGGTGGACTTCAAGTGCTCCGGGTACGAGACGCCGGAGGGCATGTTGCTCGAGGAAAAGGAGGTGACGAGCCCGTTTCCGTTCCTCGACATGGCGGCCAAGTTGATCATGCAGCTGGCTGAGTCTGACTGAGCATGGAGGTGGGCGAGGTGGCTCCGACTTGAAGCACGGCTTCATGGATGCGCCTGGAACGTATGGCTGCCATCCTTGGCATATGGGGATGCAAGTAGGAGAATGCTGGGCTTGGCTATCTGGTTCAGA
The DNA here is from genome assembly GCA_024340505.1 of Tolypocladium nubicola. Lineage (NCBI taxonomy): Eukaryota > Fungi > Ascomycota > Sordariomycetes > Hypocreales > Ophiocordycipitaceae > Tolypocladium > Tolypocladium nubicola. The sequence continues at coordinate 810 of JALHCA010000680.1, read as the reverse complement.
TACGGCCGGCGGATGATGTGACGATGGGACGATGAAGATTTGAGGCCATGCAGGGTGGCATAGATTGCTTCTTTCCCCAGGAGTTGGGCGTTTACGAGCCGTTTGCGCGCCTCGGCATCAGATAAGGAGGGGCGCGGACAATCACACATTGAAATGGCGGTCTTTTTTTTTTCAGGTCAGAGTAGTCCATGTAGTCGTGCGAAGCGAATAAACATTGTACCGAACACAGGACGATGCGTGCGCATGTTGTATCTTCCCGTACCATCGACACAGATATGACTCCAGCGTCATCCCACCAAATCGCGTCCCGGCAGCATTCTCAGACACGGCATCCTCCCATCAACCAACAGCAACGATCAAGCAACTCGAGTCCAGCAGAAAGCTCTTTTCGACACGGATCAGTGGAACTGGTCCTCGGTGACGCCCTTGCCCATGGCGGCCGTCGAGCTGACGCCGCCGGTGACCATCTTCTGCAGCTCGTCGACGTAGGCGGCGCCGCTCCACTTCTGGTGCTTGACGACGTCGACGCCGAGCTCCATCTCGGGCTCCTGGACGAGCTCGCCATAGGCGCGCATGCCGACCTGGCTGTAGGCGCGGGCGAAGCGGTCGCTGATGAGGGCCGTGGTGTGCAGGCCGGCGAGGGTGATGAACTGCCAGCAGTAGCCGAGGGTGGCGAGGCGCCGGATGTACGTCTCCTGCTCGGCGCGGGGCATGGCCGTCTTCCAGTTGAAGGAGGGGGAGAGGTTGTAGGCGAGTCTGCGCCGGGCGCCGTCAGCGTCCGTCCTCGGCGGTGTGTATCAGGGGGGGGGG
>JALHCA010000679.1:0-36623 GCA_024340505.1 Tolypocladium nubicola | reverse complement strand
CATTGCGTCGCAGGGCGATGTCGGAGGCATTGTGGCTGAATGTGGGGGGGTGCGTACGAATTGAGAGTTGGGTGCGTATTAATAGAGACTGTCCTGCCTATAGCGGGACCCGCCCTCACCGGTCGGGTGGCGGCAGCAAATGAGGCATGTGAAGGCCTGGGGGCCACGGCTTGGAGCCTCGTGCAACCCGAGGACGCTGACTACCTTGCCTACGCGCACAGAGGCACGCAGCGTGTGGAGGTGTCTCTGCTGCTGCAGGCGGTGCAGAACGAGCCCAGGGTAATAATAGAATCCCACGTACTCGTAGGTACGTTCGAGCGCTCCTTACGAGCACGGAGACGACAGTACCGACGAAACGTAGTACCGAGTGCGCTTAGTGCCATCTCGAGGCTGGGCTGCCCCGTCGTCAACCAACAAGAACGCGCCCGGCCCATGATCGCGACTCCTTGTCGCTTCTCCCCGTCCGCCCAATTGCTTGTCCTTGCCCACCTCTGTGCTCGTAATCCGTACATAGGTAGTCTGCTAACCCATCACTACCGCCCGCCCGCTGGGGTGTCATGAAGCTGGACCATCGGATTGCCTCGAGCGAGTCCAGCCCGGTTCCTCCGCCAGGCCTGCTGCACTTGTCGAGCGACTTCGTACATACAGCCCGCCTTCAGCCACGGCTACGGCGCCTCCAGCAGCTGTACTTCGCGCGGACACCACAGAAGAGACGACGACGACGACGACGATACCACCCTCGTAGGGTCCTTTTTAGCGTTCCCGCTTCTCGACTCTTTTTCTAGCTGCCCTTCTCCACCCGTGGCAGCTTGGCTTTGGACCCGTCCATTCGCCCATCCGTCCAGCTGTCCATCTGTCCCGTGCCTTTGTGGGAGCGGCTCTCGTTGATTTGTCCTGCGAATCTTGGTCCAGTCACCACTTCTCCTCGTTCCTCTCTGCCTTGCTCGCCTCGCCCGTCCCGTCCTGTCTGTTGCGCCGACGACCATCTCGACGTCGACGACCACGACAACATCGCCGGCCCCGAGCAGTCCTGTCGCCATGAATTCGACGTACCCGCCGCCAGAGCCGATGGGCTCCAATGCCTACCCTCCGCCACCCGCCGCCTCTGGCCCCGGCCCGACGGCGACAAGCTCGGCGCCCGCCTACGCCTCCTGCCAGCATCACCAGCAGCCATCTGCCCAGCACCACAATCAGCATCACCAGCATCAGCAACATCAGCAACATCACCAGCAGCACCACCACCACCAGCATCAGCAACAGCATCAGCACCCGCCCCCCGAGCGGCATCCTCAGTCGAGCCCGCACCAGTTGCAGCACCGCAATCCGCCTCCTCACCCTCACCCTCATCCCCACGCTCAAGCTCCCCCGCCGCCGCCACCGGGCCAGCAGCGCCAACAGCAGCAGCAACATCCGACGCCCCAGATCCATCACAGCCAGCTCCAGCAACATCACATCATGATGCCGCCTCCTCCCCAGCTGCAGCCGCCGACCGCGGGCCATCCCCCCAGACAGGAAGAGGCCTCGTCTGCCGGCACCCAGGTCACCACTCAGGCGCTGCTCACTTCCTTCTCAAAGGTCGACGAAGCTACGGGCCGCAAGTACCAGTTCGTGCCCGTCCTCTTGGCCAACTACCTCATCGTCGCTCACGCTCCCTCGGCAGGCTAGATGTCGTGCAACAGCCCAGACGCGCTCGCATGTGCGGCTTCGGTGACAAGGTCTGTACCTCCCCTCATGCCCAGTAGTGGCCCAGGGCGTTGTATCACGGCCGTCGGCTTACACCCAGCAGGACCGGAGACCAATTACTCCACCCCCGTGTGTGCGGCTCATCATCACGGATGCCGCCACCGGCCGCGAGATAGACTGCAAGTAAGTCTCTTACAATTCTTGAAACTGCCAGCGTCCTCGGTCCACCAAGGCTGACCTCTGTGCCTGCTGCAGCGCCATCGACCACTCCATGTTCGTCCTCAACGTCGATCTCTGGAACGAGGATGGGTCGCGCGAGGTCAACCTGGTCCGCTCGTCGACCGGCAGCCCGTCCATCTCATCGACCACGCCCTACTCCTACACCGTGCTCAACGGAGGGGATGGAGGCATGGTCCCGTATCCCCAGCACGTCGTTCCGTCGAACCGCGACCCGTCCTATAACCCACCCCAGCCCGTTGGCTACGTGCAGGACTACCAGTTGCAGCCGGCATACGGCCAAGGTGAGTTGGGCCTCGCACAAGTACCAACCCCCCTTTTCTGACTTGTCGTTCTGTATCAGCGCCGCCGTCCTATCCTCCCAACGGCTCGTACGCACCTCCACAGCAATTCTTTCCGCAGCACCAAGCCTATCGCCAGGACGGGGCGGTCCCACCCGTGCCGTCGCAGGCCAACATGGCGCAGTTCACCAGGAACGGCGTTCCCGTGGCTCCAGGCTACGTCCAGGATCAGAACTCGCTGGCCAGGATGGCCATGGTGGGCGGGCAGCCGCAAGGCATGTTCACGAGGAACCTCATCGGCAGCCTCGCAGCCAGCGCCTTTCGCCTCAGCGACACGTCGGACCACATTGGCATCTGGTTCGTGCTCCAGGACCTCAGCGTCCGGACAGAAGGCTCTTTCCGGTAAGCACATAATACGAATCGAGGTGGCGAGGGTGGAGGCGGCAATGCATGCTGACGTTCGGAATAGCCTCAGGTTCTCCTTTGTCAACGTCGGAGCGCGAGGCGGGGCCCGCCGGGATGGCAACTCGCCCAAGGTCAACACCGGCCGGGCTCCGATCCTGGCGTCGTGCTTCAGCGAGATTTTCAGCGTCTACTCGGCCAAGAAGTTCCCCGGAGTTTGCGAGAGCACGCCCTTGAGCAAGACGTTTGCCACGCAAGGCATTAAGATTCCGATCCGCAAGGACGCAAACATCAAGGGCGGCGATGACGACGACTACGGCGAATAAGCCATGGGCAGAATGTGCTTCCAACGTTGGCCCGCCTCGTCGCCGACCTGCAGCCGGCAAGGAGCGAGCTCTGCATACGGAATTCGGGTGTTGTTTGGCAGGCCGCACGCGAATGATGCAATCATTGACGGGCAAAGGTGCTGCTTCTTTCCCAGCCCTTCCCAGGTCCCGTGAGGCCCTTTTGGTCATTTTGGGATGGGTGGTAGAGCCATCAGTTCATATGGAAGAGACACCTGAAACGACCAACGGGCGAGGATGCAGAAGCCAAAGTCGACGTCTCGAGGAAAAGGGAATGAAGCGCGAGCTTCACACAAATTCGAGCCATGAGCAGTCGCTGAAGGAAATTGCCAACCGAATGGACTGACAATACACAGCTCCAGCGCGACTGTAACAGCCGCCGATCTGGTTGGTCGTGGTGCGGATGTTGCATGCACCGAGGGGTCCGGTTGTGTAGATGGGGCTGTCCAGGAGGGACGGGTTGACGAAGCGCTGTTGTTTGACGCCGATGCTGCTTGCTCGAGGTCGGCGGTCATTGGCGGTTCAAACACGTCACGGCAATCAATGCACATAGTCTTCGGCGCCGCTTGGATAGGGTCAGTTGACGGTGCCAAATACGAAACGCAATGCCATATGACGCAATCGGTCTCTGCAGGCCGTGTAAATGGAGAAACTGTTGCACTTCAGATTGCAGTCAAATTATGCACGCAGATCCTCGCATGTATCACTCAGGCCGCTCTGCCCAGCAAGACATACTCAACGGTGGACTTCTTCTCCCATCTGTATGCTCAAAGACGAGTTTCTTGGCACGCGGCAACACCGAGTCGGTCGTTTGCAACAACGAACGATGCCACGACTCACGCCAGAGTGTTAGCGTCGCCTTGGGTTAGCGCCTCCGCCGCAATCGGTCCCCTCCTCGCCTTCTCAAAGCCTTCACTCCTTTCGCGATCACATCCAGGCTCACGCACTGCTTTCGCAAGGCAACTCTTCGACGTCGCCCTGTTGACCACTCCATCAGCCATTCGCCGACCGCGAAAGTGCACACGTCCGGGTCCCTCTCGACCCTGCAACGCAACCCCGCTCGCCGCTCTCGTGGGCCTCCTCAGCGACTTGACCGTCCGACAAGGCCCACGCGCCAGCCCATATACCATACCGTCGTCTCGTCGCTACGTGACCGCCTCTCCCCCCCCGTCCCGAGACGCAAGCATGGCGTCCGGCGCCAGCGACAAGCAGCAGGGGCCGCAGCAGAAAGAACAGCAGCCGCAGCGGCCCCCGGCGTCGTCGCCCATGGCTTCGCACGGCCGCGGCGGCGCAGGCAACATGGCCGACGCCCGCCAGTCGCCCAAGCTCACGCCGTCGGACCTCGAGACGCCCGTCCTCAAGAAGCCCGTCGTCACCACCGGCCGCGGCGGCACCGGGAACATGGCCAAGAACGACGACCCCAACGAGACGCGCCGGCTCCAGGACGTCAAGGGGTGAGTCCCTCTCTCCCTTCCCCCGACCCCCTTTGCCATGAACTCCAGCCCGTCTTCTCGATGCCCCCCGGACTGACCTGTGGCCTGCGCAGCATCCCCCGGCGATTCAGCTCCGGCGCCCAGTCCTCGGGCCGCGGCGGCGCGGGCAACATCTTCCGGGACGCCGATGAGGCCTCGGACCTGGCGCGCAAGACGAGCCGCGAGCAGGCCGTCGTCGATGACGGCTCTGCCGCCGGCCGAACCGGCAGCCCGGCCAGCCCGGGCCCCGAGTCGCTCGCCGCCAAGGGCAGGAGCTGGCTATTTGGCAAGAAGGCCTAGAGCATTCATTCTGCGGTACACTTTTGCACTTCTGACGTGGCGTTCTTCTCCCGCCCTCTGAGTATTGTTTGTTTGTTTCTGGCTTTTGCGGTTCTCGGTTCAAGTACCTTTTGGCTTACATGCCCCTCCTGGCCCGGACACGGGTTTCGCAGGATCAACGGGCGGCGACTGGCGCAGGCAGGGAGGCACGTGTAGACAGGATATTGTACAGCGATGAGGGTTTATAGATACCATCTTGCGTGGGAGCGAGGCGGGCACGGAACGGGGTGGTCGGTATCTTACTGATATAAGACGATTGTGGACACAATTCTACTCTTAAATATGGCGAATCCCAAAATCGGAAGCACTTTTGTTGCAGTCCCACCATTGCTTTTGATTAACCCTAGATGCTTCCGTCCTCTTCTCTGCCTCTATATACCAGTCGAATACTGCGCCTCAGCTCTTGGTCAGTCGGTGGATTTCCTCAAAAAAGTGCTTTAGGTTGTTGGGGTCGACGCCAGGCGTGATTCCTACACACCGGCACGTTAGCCACTCATGTCCAGCTCGCTCAGTTTGCCTGCCGCAGGGGCTACTCACCGTGTCCCAGATTCGCAATCCAGCCCTTCTTCCCCACCCAGAATCCCTTGACCATCTGCTCCACCGCCTCGGTGATGCCTTCTTTGGTGCCGTACAAGACGCCCGGGTCGGCATTGCCCTGGAAGACGACGTTACGCGACCCTCGAATCTTGACGGCCGCGGCGGGGTCTTGCAGCCAGTCCATGCCCACGACGTTGTAGCCCAAGTCGCAGGCAGAGTCTAGGGCATACCAGGCACCCTTGGGGAAGACGATCATCGGCACGCGGTCGATGCCCATGGTCTCGAGCTTCGCGGGCAGCTTCTGGGCAATGTGCGCCAGGTACGGTTCGGAGAACTTTTGGAACGACGCGGGGCTCAGCTCGCCGGCCCACGAGTCGAACACCATCACCAGCTATACACCCGTTGTCAGTCAACAAAGACCAGCGTTGGTGTGTCCTCAACGTACCTGGGCTCCGGCCTTGACCTGGAGCGCCAGATGCTCCACGCAAATGTCGGCAATCTTGTGCAGCAGCTTCTTCGTCTCCTCGGGGTACCTGTAGATCCACGTCTTGCTCTGGACAAACAGCTTGGTGCCGCCGCCCTCGACCATGTAACAGAACAGCGTCCACGGCGCGCCGCAGAAGCCAATCAGCGGCACCCTGCCGGCGAGCTTCTTGCGCGTGAGCGTGAGGGCCCTGTACACGTAGTCGAGCTCGTCGGCGACCTTGACGTCGCGGTCCAGCACGGCCTGGTACTGCCCGTCGGTGGGCGACTGGAGCGGGTTGGGGAAGTGCGGGCCCTTCTTGTCCACCATCTCGACGTCCATGCCCATGGCCTGCGGGATGACGAGGATATCGGAGAAGATGATGGCGGCGTCGATCAGCCCGGCGAAGCGCTCCACGGGCTGGAGGGTCAGCGTCGAGGCCACCTCGGGGTCGCGGCAGCACTCGAAGAAGTCTCGCGATCCCTTTGCTTCATGATACTCGGGCAGGTAGCGACCGGCTGTCCGGGGGCGTCTTTGTCAGTGTCCAAGCATGCAATGGGGGCGGCGAGGCATCGTATCTACCCTGTCGCATCACCCACATGGGCGGACGCTCCACGACCTGGCCTGTAGGGCATGTCAGCGCGGCTGTTTGGCGGAGCAGTTGCACACGATGCACGTCATGCCCGCTTACCCCATGCTGCCCGCAGCAGGAGATCGTTCTTCAGCGGTTCAAAGGAGTGCTCCATTTCTGCGGCAAAGCTTTCTCGAGGCAAGAAGGGGGATGGGAGAGTGAGAGGATGGTATTATCCGTCACCCCGCCATCCGATGATTCCAAATTCGTCGACGAGGGTCCTCGGCCCGCGACATGGTCGATCGGAGGAGGTACGTACCGCGCTCGGCAGCGAGCCCGGAGGCCGTCGGCCCGCACCAGGACGACAGCGGCTGGCTACCCTGTACTCCGCCAAGTTCGTCACTGGCTGCTACGAGATACGCCAACGCCAACCTTGAGCTTCCAGCGTCGACAAGCCACCGAACGCGCCATCGCCTTCTTCAAAGGTCACAGACAATTACCGCACCTGCTCTGACTTCGCAGCGACTCCACAGCACTTCACAGCCAAGATGCCGTCCGAACGAGACTACCAGATCCACCCCATCGTCCAGGACTCTGTCATGCACAACTCCAAGGTGCGCGTCGCCTGCCCCAATGCAGCGCAAGAGACCCCAACGCTGACACTTATCCCTCCTTTCCAGACTCTGTCCAACCTCCACAGCCTATCCGCGTCCCTGTTCGGCGTCAGCGCCGGCATCCTCGGCCTCGAGTCCTACAGCGGCTTCCTCTTCTACGTCATCCTGTCCACCATCACGACGCTCCTCTTCTACACCGTCCAAGTTGCGCCCGAGTCGCTGGCCGAAAAGCGATCCGTCTTCGACACGGGCCGCTATTTCCACGGTGCGCTGGACTTTTGGACGAGCGGCATATTCGGAGGGCTGTCCGGCTTCATCTTGACGTGGACCTTGTTCTACGGCTTGGTGAGGGCTTGATATCATGTGCACATGATGGAATCGGGGCATGGGAAACGGCGTCATGGGACAATTCAAATAAACATATCCAAAAACAATCCAATATCTGGGCTGGACGCCAAACACGGGTGTGATTGAAACATCGCTGACAAGCGCTTGCTCTCAATCCACAATCTCGACAACACTCCCAACATACCCCTCAAGCCCGGACCTGTCCTGGCTTCCTCCCTCTAACAGTATGACCTTTGAGCCCATCTCGATCCACTCTCTGTTGTGAAGTAGCTCCAGGGAAACCTCCCCGGCCTGCCCGTTGCCGGGCGAGTCACCGCCCTCGGTGTCCTCAATCTCTCCGCTCAGGCTGAAGATGTCCTCAATGTCATCTGTCGCTATCGTCCCATGCTCACCGCCACGTCCATGGCGGGATACCCGCAGGATTCGTGCCGCTGCTCGCACACTGGCAACGTACACGTTCACAAACGACCCAACAGTAAGACATCGAATCCCCGGGTCCGCAAACGTCGCGGTGAACCCGCTGGCAGCCTGCAGAGAAAGCCCGGTGTCCAGCATGTGCTTCGACGGAATCGCCAGGACCATGCCTCGCCGTACCCGAGGCATCTCACTAGCGCAGGCGGTATTGTCGGCGACTGACTCAAACACGAGTCCGATCGAGCCGGCCTGACCAGCCTCAAGAGTTCGCACCGGCAGTCGAAGGTTGCGAATGCTCACAATCTGTGCCTTGTGCCACTCTCCTGCGATCGCCGACGCTGACACGGCGTTCTTCATGGCTATTCGAGCTAGCTCAGCCGACGACGGATGCGATATCGACAGGCCGTAGCTCCCTGGCGATGGGCGGTCCTCTATGGCCAATCCCAGTCCACGAGACTCTTCATCTTCCGGCTGGAATGGCCCGACCACGATCGTGTCTCCGACCGAGAGGCTCCCGAAGCGGACGTGGCCGGACACGACAACACCTTGGTCCACCTGTCGTCCAGGACCGGAGGCCAAGGCGCTGTACGAGCTCGGGAGGCTGAATGTGTCATCAATGTGGAACAAGCATTTCGGCTGCTCTGGGTTCAAGACCATCCCAACATAGTCTCGAGACGTCGGTGGTGGAGGCAAAGGCAGGCTCGCGAACAGAGCGTGAACCAGGCCGATGCCAGTACCTTTGACTGTGCTCGTAAGCACAATGGGAACATATGAAGTCAGGCTACCGCTTTCAGTTATGCTGTTCACAATAGCCTGGACTTTGGCGTGGTCCTCCTGTGGTATGTGTTTGAGCTCGTCATGTCGCCTTTGATCGGGTTGAAGTATTTTGGGTATTCGTCCCGCCTCTTTGATGGCAGTCAGTACCTTTGCCATTGTCTTTTGGACGCTTGATTTGGACGCCAGGTCCAACTTGATGATGACAATTGCCATGGGGACATCCAATTTGAGCGACAGGGTCAGGTGCGCCTTGACGAGGTCGACCCCAGCCGCGGCGGCACCTAGGATGTCTTGAGCTGAGGGCGTCGCTCCGACGCCGCTGGACGCTTCCTCAGTTGCGTCTGCGGCGATACATAGGATGCTCCAATGTGGCGCCCAATTCATGAGTCCACGGAGAACGGTGCGACGGTAGCGTGGATGGCCGCCAGAGTCGGACACAAAGACCAGTCTCCCACCATCGGCACAGTCGTGGATATCAATCCACGACTCGATGTTGCCATGCGAAAAGTTGAGGATAGACTGGTCCTTGTATCCGATGAGCTCCTGGGCGATGGAACTGGTCACGCCCGAGACCATTTCGTGGCGGTGCTTGAGCAGACTAAGACGACTCTTTCCTCGACCATTGTCCAGTGTTCCGGTGGATAGTGTCCCAAGTAGACTGGACTTGCCAGAGGTCGTAGGCCCGGTCAAAGTAACCCGCAGCTGCGGCGTCGCCGAGCTTCCCCGACTCGGGACAGCCACCGACTCTGGAGTGTTGGCGGCCCCCACGCCCGTCGAGTCCGCTGAGTCGGTCTGTTCGCACCGAGGGTCATTCCGCAATCCGAGATTCGGTGTCACCAGAGCCTCTGCCACCCACAGCTTGCCGTACTTGGTCTCCTGGGCGGGGTTTGAGGCAGGGCTGTCGACAAGCTCCGCCGGCTCGACCCATTCGCACTCCCCAACAATGACCATGCGGACCACGTCGACGGTGCATCCAAGGCTGGCGGCCATGACGCGCAGGGTTGAAACGCTCTCGCTCATCTCATCCTTGGTAAGCCCAACGAGGGTGCCGTCGTCGGAAACTCCGATCTCATACAGAGCTCCCCTGGACTCCTCGAGCCCCGGGACGAGTGCCGCCAACTTCACGGGCAAGTTAATATCGACGTTATCATCCGGCAGCCTCGGAATGGCCAACTCCTTGGAGCTCGAGGCATGGTACGGAGATGATTGCTGTAGCCGCCAAAGGAGCTGAGTGGTCAGATGCTGGAGCCTCTCGTGCCGGGGTTGACCGGAGGCTGCAGGTACCGCGGGTGTTGGTTTCGTGGGATTCTTCTCCCGTGGCCCAGCTTGCTGAGAGCCTACCGCTTGATCAGCCGTGCTCGTGGATGTGTACACGCGTCTTGGTCGCAGCAGCAAGTGGAGCTTATATTCAGTAGGACCTTGCTGGGGCTCTGCCTGAAGCTTTGTGACGCCGTAGTCTGACAGCAACCCAGGGGTTGGAGAGCGCTTAGGGGCTTGAGCGGTGGCATCCTCGGGGGCGAGCCAAGGAGAGGATACGTGCGGCGGATCCGGGTCATAAGTAAATATGGAAGCCATGGCGTAGAGGATCGGATTAAGGTCGGAATGAGGCGTTGTAGTAAGTCGTATGTTGTAAAGCAAGTCGATGGTGCGTTGCTGTCAAGCAAAGGGTTCTGTTTCCAAATGTCGAGTGCGTGTTTTTTCGTATAATCATTTTGATGAGCAGTAATGCGTTAAGGTATGCTGAGAGTCGCAGGCTGGGTGGAAAGCGATGACCGAGTCGGATCAGGAAGAGGCCAGCCAGTGGTGGAGAGTCATCGCCGGTCGACGGCGAATAGGTAGTGCTACTTGACAGGCAGGCACTAGATCAACCTCGCCAGGGGGTCGGGGAACGGCAATGGTTCTGGCAGGTAAGATGTGTATTCAATCGATGCAGAGGCCAGCCAGGTCACCGATGTCGTCGGGAATCTGGGATGATCTGAGGACATTGGATGGACGCCTCAGGCTAGCGGTGTCATCGCCATCGGCGCCGACTGGGTGGAGCAACCCAGATCTGCCGCCGACCTCATCGCACTCCATCTCGAGACGGGGATGCTCAGCCACACCTTGAGGCCTGGAATGTCGACGATGAGAGAATCATGCTGATATGTACGAGTAACGGGCACACGAGTACGAGTACGTACGTCGACTCCGAGCAAATAACATCGGTCTGGTGCAACTGGGTCGCACGACTGCAACAAGAAGTACCTCGACGTGGCGACTCGAGTAAAGTGTCCGTCATGGCTCGGCGGCCAATCAACCATTACAAACGATTCCACAGCCTGCCACCAATGAATCGCATCTCAAGGGCGCCGCGAGCAACTGTCGGTCGGCCTGTTGCTATATTTGTCCAGCGGCAAGACCCCCGTCATCATCGTGGCTCAGTCGGTGTTGAAGAGACGGCGGCGAGACAGAAGGGTCCTCAAATTGGGTGGCACCGACGGGGGCGTGCCGCAGCGCCAGTGGCCAGGCTTCAGCGGATCGCGACGCTGCAGCAGGGTGGAGGCGGCCCCCAAAGCCCCGGAGGTCGGGTCGAAACAGCCTGAGACTGAGCCGCAACCCACCCAAGCCACCGCCGCAAACGGCTCCACTCATTTTGGGTACAGGCTTCCACGTACTGTAGTGCAGTTTGTAGCTGCCTCTCCTCCCTCCTTCACATCGCCTTATTCCTCCTCCCTCGACAAGTTGAAAGCACAAACAGAGCGAGCCTCGACCAGCCGACCGACGATCGACGACCGACGACCGCCATCCCCAGCAGGGCACACGCCATGAAGAAATTCGGCTTCGGCAAAAAGGGCGACGATGGCGACGACGCCAGCCGCAACGCCCTCTTCGGCCGTAAGAAGGCATCCCCGGCCCCTCAGTCGGACAACCCCTATGCCCAGCAGGGCGCCAACGATCCCTACGCCGACAGCGCAAAGTATGCCAACGTGACGCCGTACCAGCAGGCTCGCAGCGGCCTGGGCGGTGGCCCACGACCACCGGGTAGCCAGTCCCCAGCCGGTCCCGGTCCCGGTGCTGGCCCTGGTGGACGCCCAGGAGGTGCATACGGGCCCGGCTCCCCGGCACCGCCCAGCAATGGAAACGGCTACGACGCATCTCAGCCTGCGGGATACGGCGCTGACCGATACGGCTCCGGTGGCGGATATGGCTCGAATCGCTACGAAAACAACCCCGGATCAGATCGCTACAACAGCCCAGCGGCGGGGGCTAGGGGCCCCGGTGGCTACGGCGGATTCGGCCGCGCCAACGACAATGCCCCGGATGAGAATCGAGACGTCTTGTTCTCCGGTGTCCAGGAGCGCTTGGCTCAGAAGAAACCGTCCCCCGCTGCCCCCGCGCCCGGCGGCTCCTACGACCAGTCTGGCACCGCCGGAGGATCGTATGGTGGTTACGGCGAGCAGCGGGAGCTGACGGCCGAGGAGCAAGAAGAGGCCGAGTACCAGGCCATCCTATCAGAGAAGAGACAGGTCCAGCAGGAGAGCGCCTCGTCGGTGTCGCGCTCGGTGCAGATGGCCCGGCAGGCGAACGAAGTAGGCCAGGCGACCCTCGCCCGACTTGGTGCCCAAGGAGAACGACTGCACAGCACGGAGAAGAACCTCGATCTCGCCGCGAACCAGAACAGGATTGCCCAGGACAGGGCGGCGGAGCTGAAGACGCTCAACCGCAGCATGTTCGCCGTCCACGTCGGCAATCCCTTCACCTCCAAGCAGCGCCAGCAAAAGGCCGACGAAGACGTCCTCAACCGCCACCGGACGGAGCGTGATCAACGGGAACAAACCAGACATGATGGGTTCACGGCAAACCAGCGCTTGGAGACGACGTTCCGGGACATCAACTCCACGGGGAGGCCACGGCAGCAGACTCGCAAGAAGGACTATGGAAAGTTCAACCTGGACGATGAAGAAGGTGCCGACGAACTTGAGGACCAAATTGACGACGGCCTCAATGAACTCGAGGGCCAGGTATCCATGATGAACATGGTGGGTCGCGCCATCGGCAAGGAGGTGGAAACTCAGAACGGCCAGATCGACAGGATTATGACCAAGGTGGGTTATGCCAGGCCCTTTCCTCCAGTACCCCTTCTCCTTTGGCCGCTAACGTTTTCCCGCAGAGCGACGCAGTTGATGATGCCACCAGGATGAACAGAGAGCGGTTGGCTCGGATCAAATAGAGGGGCGGGGGCTTCTCGCGGCGCATTTCAGTTTAGGAAAGATGATTGCATTGGGTACGGCGACAGCTTCATTTGCGATTTTTTAAAATAGCGGCTCCTTTGCGCAACCTGCAGTGGCATGAATCGAGTTTGAGCATTCACAGCCTTCAGTTCTCGGTGCCCCCGTGGAACCCTTGACTATGTATTCTGCCGCGATGCCCATCATGTCTTCCGACTATCAGCAGTTATGTGTAGAGCCCCACAGCCATCCTCGTATTTGATTTATGTTCTTACCGTCATTTGAATTTCAAACCCACGATCATGCAGCTGGTTTTCACGGCTGGGCGACGCATGGCTGGAGATACTTCGAGTTGTGCTACAACAACGCTAGTGGAGTAAGTACCAGTGGGCGGCTGTCAGCCATTCAGACCGGAGTACTCATAATTTTCATACGCCAACCTGCCTCAGCCGTGCAACTTTCACTTTAACAGCCTCTCACCCACGCGCAACCAGATCACTACCCAAGCACAATGGCTGCTTCCGGGAGCAACGCGGAACAGCCAGCCAAGAGGCGCAAGAAGCAGCAGCCCGCCAATGCTATCACAATCGGGGGCAGAACCATATCCTTAGAGGCCTACCTAGATCCCACTCCCAAGCCGGCAAAGACAACCGCCACACCTACGGAGCCAGCCGCAGCCGCGGAGAAACCTGAGGACCCTGCGCCGACGGAAAGGAGGAATAAAACGACGTCGACGACTAGTCGGCCAGAGAAACACGGCAGGAGAGGCGGCCCGGCCCCGGCGCGGAACACGGAGGACGCCGGCTTGCTCAAGACGCGCAAAGCGCTGCCCATCTGGCAGCATCGCTCCGAGATTCAGGCCGCTCTGCGCAAGCCCGGCAACAACGTCGTTGTTCTGGTCGGCGAGACTGGGTCCGGAAAAAGCACCCAGGTCCCCCAGTTCCTCTACCAAGAGTCCTGGTGCAAGCGTCGAACCGTCACATTGCCAGGGTCTCAGGATGAGGTGGCGGTCGGCGGAACCATTGCCATAACGCAGCCGAGGCGTGTTGCAGCGACCACCTTGGCTCATCGAGTGTCTCGGGAAGCCGGCACGCCTTTGGGGAAAGGGAGCCCCGACGGCCTAGTCGGTTACTCGGTTCGGTTCGATCATCAGGTCCCGCGTGGGACCAAGATCAAGTTCCTCACGGAGGGGACGTTGCTTCAGGAGCTCTTGCGCGACCCGTACCTGCGCCAGTACAGTGCTATTATCGTGGACGAGATTCACGAAAGGAGCCTAGACGTCGATCTCCTCGTCGGGTTCCTGAAGCAGATCTTGACAGGGGACCTGAGTGGCCGAGGCGGCATTCCCCTGAAGGTCATCATCATGAGTGCCACCGCGGATGTGGACGTCATTCGAGGATTCTTCAAGGACCTTCCCGCGAAAGACGGTGAGGACGGGGACACGGACCATGTGCAAGTGCTCCGAATCAAAGGTCGTCAGTACCCTGTCGATGTTGTACATGAGCCACGGCCTGTGCCCGACATCCAAGACGCCCTTCTGAAAAGAATATTCAAGATCCACCTCGAGGAGCCCCTTCCCGGAGATATTCTGGCCTTTCTTACCGGCCAAGAGGAGATTGAATCTGCGCAGAAGCTGATCGAGGAGTATGCCGCAACTACGGCTTCCAACGTGCCCAAGATCAAGGTCTGCCCACTCTACGGCCAGCTGTCTATGGAAGGCCAACGAGAGGCCTTCCTGCCCGTCAAGACCGCCTTTACGCGCAAGATTGTCTTGGCCACAAACATCGCCGAGACATCCGTCACGGTCCCTGGTGTGCGGTACGTGGTGGACTGCGGCAAGGCCAAGGTGAAGAAGTACCGACCTCGACTCGGGATGGAATCCCTGCTGGCTAGCGTCATCTCCAAGTCGTCAGCTCTGCAGCGAACTGGTAGAGCTGGCCGTGAAGGGCCGGGTAAATGCTTCAGGCTATACACGGACAGCACGTTTGAGACGTTTCAAGACTCGGATCTGCCCGAGATCTTGCGCAACGACGTCCTCGGAGCCGTCCTTACGATGAAGGCGCGTGGCATCCAGGACGTGCTGGCCTTTCCTCTCATGGACACGCCGGGGACCGAATCCATCGAGAAGGCTCTCCTGCATCTTCACTACCTCGGGGCGCTGACTGACGACGGTGCCATCACGCCGGCGGGGGAGAAGATGGCGAGGTTCCCGATACCCGCTCCCTTTGGCGCAGTCATCCTAGCTGCGGCGAGGCCTGAGTTTGACTGCGTCATCGAAGCAATCGATGTCATCTCCTGCATCACATCGGGCGACGACATCTTTCTCCAGTTGCAGTCCGAGGAAGCGCAGGAGGAAGTGGGAGCGCTGCGCAAAGAAATCCAAAGGCGGGAGGGCGACATCATGACGTACCTCACAACCATGCAGCGGTACACGGCAGAGAACGCGGACAGGATCGGGTGGTGCAAGCAGAGGAGGATCAACATGCGCAACATGCGACAGGCACTGAATATCCGCAGGCAGCTCCGGGCCATGTGCCTGAAGGAGAAGCTGATATCGGAGGCGCCGCCGCAGGACCCACAGCCCTTTACGCCCGTGGACCCGGAGAAGGCCGACGTGATTCTCAAGTGCTTCATGCGAGGATTCGCCATGAAGACGGCAATGCTGGCGCCCGACGGGAGCTACGTGACCATCCAGGGCAAGCACGTGGTCGCGATCCACCCGGCGAGCGTCCTGCACGGGCAGAAGAAGGAGGCCATCATGTTCCTCGAGCATGTGTTTACCAACAAGAATTACGCGAAGAAGGTCAGCGCGATCCGGGCCAACTGGATCGTCGAGGCCATGGAGTCTAGGTATTGAAACAGGAGCAACGAGAGCATGGGCGCTTGGATGTTTGGAACCTGTGATTCTGGTTGATCGGTCTAGTGTACAAGAATGCTACAGCCGGTGATGGTTTATATGAGGTTCGTCGTCATCATGCGGACTCGTCGCCGTTGTGACGGTTCTGTATCGCCTGCATCAGCTCATAGAGCTGGTGGATTTGCTCGTCTGGCTTTGCGCATGAGCATGTCTCCGGCATTCAGGTTTAGCGAAACTCACCGCTCATCTTCTGGAGCTTGCCCTGCTCAATCTTGTCGCCAACCCAAGAGTCGCCCTCGATCTTCTGGGCATACAGCTGCCACTCGGTGAGGAAGCCAATCTAGACACGCACGGCCAGGCGTCAGCAAGACCTCCAAATGCTCTGCGAGGGGCATCACTGCCGGCCCGGCCACCACTCACGAGGTGCGCAGGGTTGTCGACCTTGCGATGGGCCCTGAACTCGGCCTTGATGTACTCGTCGCCGAGGACGCGCATGTCGGCCGGGAGGTGCTTCCGGTGGGCGCGGAGGAGCCGCCGGTATAGGGGGATCGGCGGCAGCAGAGCCGTGGGCTTTGGCTGAAGGATGCTTTGCGCGGCTGCGGACGCCAGCCGGACGACGGACTGGCGCATGCCGAGGTCGTGAGGGTGAGGACGAGGTTGGCGAGAGCGCTAGCGCAGCATCCCAATGCGCTGCTGCGGGCGAGATCTCGAGGCTGAACTGCGAGGCTCCAAACAGACAGCGGCAAACGCCCGACGACACGCCGTGTACGAGGTCGGGTACGGTGCTGAGTGAGGTGATGGCTGATGATGGGGTGAGTTGAGGTCTCATGAGAGACCGCCCAAAATTTTGGCCCCACCCACCCACTACTCACTCACTCACTCACACTCTCACATGCGCAAACTTCATTCTTGTACTTCACAGCCTCGACCACGGGTCTCGACGGCAACATGGCCTTTTCGTTCAGCTTCTCCGGCGACGACATAGACGCGCCACTCGGAAACGCCAACGGGCCACCCGCCGCAGCAGCCTCCAGCACCGGCGGCGGCGGCGCACCGGCAGCGAGCGCATTCCCCGTCGCCGGCAAGCCCCAGCTCCCGCCGACGCGGCACGACCTCGCCCAGCTGCTCGCCCGGCTGCCCTCCAAGATCGCCTACAGCTGTCTCGACGTGGCGCTCGGCGGCGGCGGCGGCGGCGGTGGCGACACCAACACCGACACCACCACCGCGCAGATCCCGCGCCGCGAGCTGTGGGACGTGCGGCTGCAGCTCATGGCCGAGGACGACGTCGGCGGCCCCGCGCACGACGCCGAGGGGCTGGGCGAGCACGACGTAAAGACGGGCGTCTACGAGGGCGGCTTCAAGAGCTGGGAGAGCAGCGTCGACCTGGTCAAGGTGCTGGCGGCGGAGAGCCATCCGGCTTCGTTGGAGGGACGGCCCGTCCGTGTCATAGAGGTGCGTGGTTGGCGAAATGTCATGGCATCGTCGCTCCGCCCGCCCGCTCACCGCTGACGATACCACAGCTGGGCTGCGGGACTGCCCTCCCCTCGGTGGCTCTGTTCCAGTGGGCCATGGCCCTCGAGGCCTCGCCGCCCCAGCCGTTCACCTTCATCCTGGCCGACTACAACCCCTCCGTCCTCCAGCTCGTCACCATGCCCAACTTCCTCCTCGCCTGGGCCCTCCACCACCGACACATGCACCCGGCCCTCCGGGACTCCTTCTCCCTCGAGGGCGAGCTCGAGCTCGGTCCCGAGGTGCTCCAGGCCTTCCAGACGTACCTCCTGGAGCGCAACATCAGCCTATCCTTCCTCTCCGGCGGATGGTCCCCCGAGTTCGTCCGCCTCCTCTACGACCTGCCGGCCGCCGCGCCCCGGGCGTCCGGCCCCTCGCCCGTCAGCCTTCTCCTCGGCGCGGAAACCATATACTCCCCGTTCGCGCTGCAGGCGTTCAACGAAACCGTCTTTGCGGTCCTCGGCCGCGAGCGGGCGGCCCTGGGTGCCCAGGCGGCTGCCTTCGTGGCGGCCAAGAGGCTATACTTTGGCGTCGGTGGATCGTTGGATGATTTTATAGAACAGGCTCGGGCCAAGGGTGGCAGCATCACGAAGCTCAGAGAAGAGACCGAGGGCGTGGCTCGCGGTGTCGTCCGCTGCGTCATCCAAAGTCAAAGTCAGGATCCCGCGCAGACCACGGCAGGCTAGTCAGAAACAGCGTGAATAAACAAATGAAAGACAAATCAGCATCACACGGAGATGGATTCAGTCATAGATAGTATTGAGATGTGAGGCTCAATCAGCCCTGCTTCGTCCCCTTTGGAGCAGCACATAAAAGACAACGCTGGGTATATCCCTATCCTCCCTTCAAACGCCAGAGGCTTGCCGGCCCCTCCTTGTACCTTGTCATCGATCCCAAGTGACTCCCTACCATCCGCTTCCGTGGCCTCTGTCCGCGTTCGTGGCCTCCAGTCGCGGCGTCGTAGTTGCCAACTTCTGCCGCCTACTTGGCCTTCTTCAACTTCTCTGCCGTACACTCGGGGCAGTACCAAGTCCCGTTGGGTTCGCTCTTGAGCCCGACACACGACCAGTGGAACCACTCGTAAGGGCAGTTCTCGTTGTCGCAGGCAACCATGTCCCCGTAGCTCACGTTGTGGCACAGGCAGTATTTCTTGTCATCGCCGCCGTCCTCCTCGTCTTCGGCTTCTACAACGACCTCTTCGCCGTCGGCGTCCTTTCCGTCTGCGGCTGGCGTTGCTCTCGATCGGCCGTCGGCGCCATCCTCGTCGTCGCCACTAATGCTCTCCGCCTCGGACAAGTCGCTATCTGCCGTCGAGGCCGGTGAGTTTCGGGCCGACGCCTTCTTCACGCGCGAAAGCGACGACTTGGGAGCTATCCTCTTCCGCGCCGTCGCCGTTGGAGTGCCTCGTCGGCTGCCTGTCCCGGACGCTGCCTTGACCGAACCAGCTCGCGGGCCAGCACTACCCGCCCTCACTGCACCGCCGCCCGCCGCAGCGCCAGGCCCACCCTTGGGGGGTCCGGGGCCGAGCGAGGAGTGCCTAGCGAGGCCGCTCGACGCGACCGGCGCGTTTCCCAGGCCCGTGCTGGCTCGCGGCCCGCGCTTCGTCGAGGGACCGGCCGAGCTCTCCCGCTGCCGGTTGAGCATGATGCTTGCTGCCGGCGTCGCCGGGGCAGACGCCGCGTGCTGCTGCTGGGCCTGGGCCTGTCGGATGTGGGGGTGGGCGGGCAGGCGCGTCGTGGCTGGGTTGGAGGAGCTGTGGGTTGGGTTCAGCGGCGAGGGGATCGGGCCGGTGGCTGCGACGCTGGCGGAAGGGTTAATGGAGCGAAGGGAGGGGGCGGTGTGGTTGGCAGCGCTGGGCCGCAGCAGCGAGGGTACTTCGTCGGGGTCCGTGAAGCCAGGCTCTGCGCGGTCGTAGAGCAGCTTGATCTGGACGTCGAGGCTGCGCAGGTGCTTGTCCATGACGGCCTGGAGCTTCTGGGTGAGGGCAATCTTGTCCTGGGAGAGCCTGTCGGCACGGGTGAAGTTGTCGCGGATCTGGGCGCGCAAGAGGTCCTCCTTGGGGTTCGGCTCATGGCTGCCATTGGACTTTATCCACTTCTGGATCTTGGCGTCGCGGTCCTCGATGATACGAAGGCACTCATTGTACTGGCGGTCCTTGTCGGCAACCTCCTCCTCCATGAAGCGGATCTCTTCGGGGAGATTTTGGACACGGTTGATCCAGTCGTCGAGGATCACGCCAGGGTCGAGGGCTTCGCCTTGCGGCATCCTCTTGACGAAGTCGATGGACAGGTCGTCCCTAGGCATGATGGGTTAACTTGGGCGCGTCGCCGAGAGCGCGAGCAGCAGAGAGCCGAAGCGCGTGTTGCAAAAGGAGAGGTCGGTGGCGGGGGGGCGACATGCGCCGCAACAGATGCAAGGGCACGCTTCAGAAACCCGAGATGCAGAGCAAACAAAACAAAGCAGAGGAAGAAAGGCAAATCGAGACGAGAAACGAGAAACGAGACGACGGTACGGAGCAGAAAAACACTGGGCGGCAGACAGGGTTGGTCCGAGGGGTCTGGCTGCCAGCTGCAGGTAAGACAACAGCGGGTGCCAGCCGGAGCCCACAGCCGCCACTACCCTAGTCCGCGTCCCACAGGCGTCACAACCGATGATGCTGCGGCTGCCGCTGGACAGACGGCGGCAGGGCACGGCGACAGGCGACGCAGGCGACGGGGGAGAGCAGGCTGGGGCGTCTTCTCATCGCGACAAGGACGAGCAGCCGACCACGTAGACCGAGTGAGCCATGGATGGACTGTCGAGCGCAAGGCGACCCAGCGAACCAACGCAACGCAACGCAACGCGACGAAGAGTGCAAACGCACGCACGGCAGGCTTGCGCACCTGCGCGGCCGACCGACAAGGACTCGGTGGAGGGCTCGGCTCACCTCGTTGCCACGTGACGGGCCGTCTTCTTTGATCTGATGTCCGGCGCCTTGCGGTGCGGACCGATGCTGCTGCTGCTGTTGGCGAGAGTCGGGCAGGTTGGAATGGCAGAGGCGACGAGGCTGCGGGTTGGCAGCGCGAGTACGGGCACTGCACAGATGTCGTTGCGATGCTGGCCAGAGGCGACAGGCGCCAGGCTTTTTCTCGGCTCTGGGCTGCCCTCTGGTACCGCCTCGACGGCTTGGGCCAGACCCTATTCCCATGTCACTCGTACTTTGTACCTTTGCCACAGCATCCCCTGCGCGAAGCCCCAAGTTTTGCCGTCTCCGTGGCCCGTGCACACCCTTCCTCCCCCACCAACGCCAAATCTGGCTTAGCCCCCACTGGGCTCCATCTGCAGATACATGAGTACGAAGTAGTACTTCGTGCAACCGAAGACTCGCGCCCATCTTTGACCGTTTCAACCCACCTGGTCGACCACCAAACACACGCTTCCTGCGCTCCTCCTCGCGATACACACCTGCTCTGCGTGGTATCCATCTTACGTCGCGCCCTTGAGACTGCAGAGCGCTCGGAAGCCGTCTCTCGACAGAGCGCATTCCGGATTCGCCTCCCTCCCTGTCCTCGACGACCTCGCTCGGAGCCGACTCACTCACTCACCTCGCTCGCTCACTCACCCACTCATCTGGATACGCGGCTCACTCTCAACGGCCTCGGTCTCGGCTCAGCCTCCACCTCATCGAGGCGCCCATCCGGTGCCTCACCGGGCTTGCCGGTCATGGACATCGACTCGTACCGCTTCCGCGTTCCCAAACCAAACTATCTGCCTCACAAGCCCGACGTCGACCGCGATGACTCCATCGTGGAGGAGTACAAGTCCCCGCTGGGCCTCGCCAGCGAGATGGACAATGCCAAGTTCTTCAACAAGTGCAAGCGCAGCGCCGAAGAGGCCAACATCACGCGACCGAAGGGCTACACCGTCTCCTTCCACTGCAACCCCGACATGGAACAGCACCACTTCGGCATGACACATCCGATGAAGCCGTGGCGCTTGACCCTCTCCAAGAGCTTGATCTACTCGTACGGCATGTCCTTTGCCATGGACAACTACGTCTCCCGCGCCGCCACGTACGAGGAGCTCGCCGACTTCCACTCCACCGACTACCTCGACTTCCTGGGCACCGTCCTGCCCGAGCCGGTGCTGCGTGACCTGGAGAATCAGAACCTAGACCTCAAGTTCAACCTGGGAGGTAGCGACTGCCCGTTGTTCGAAGGTCTGTACGACTACTGCGCCATGTCCGCTGGCAGCGCTCTTGATGCCGCGAGGAAGATTTGCTCCAACGAGTCAGACATCGCCGTAGCGTGGGGAGGTGGACTTCACCACGCGAAGAAGGCAGAGGCGTCTGGCTTCTGCTACATCAACGACATTGTCATCGCCATTCTCCAGCTTCTGCGCTTCCACCCTCGGGTCTTGTACGTCGACATCGACGTCCATCACGGCGACGGCGTAGAGGAGGCCTTCTTCTCCACCGACAGAGTCATGACCGTCTCCTTCCATAAATACGACCCCAACAACTTCTTCCCTGGCACAGGCGCCCTCGACGACAATGGTCCTAAAAACGAGCACAACTCTGGGGCGCATCACGCCGTCAATGTTCCTCTTCAAGACGGCATTACCGACGAGCAGTACGACATGCTCTTCAACACCGTCGTCGGCCGCATTGTCGAAAAGTTTCGTCCCAGCGCCATCGCTCTGCAGTGCGGTGCCGATTCCCTGGCTGGCGACCGCCTCGGCCGATTCAACCTCCAGGTACAGGGCCACGGCGCCTGTGTCGAGTTCTGCAAGAGGATGAACCTTCCCCTGATTCTCTTTGGCGGCGGCGGCTACACGCCCCGAAACGTCGCCCGCGCTTGGACCTATGAGACGAGCATCGCCATCGGCTGCCAGGACAAGATCAACCCGATTCTCCCTCAACATGCCCCGTGGCGCGAACAGTTCCGACAAGACACGCTGTTTCCTACCTTGGAGCAGATCTTGGGCGAACCGCGGCTGAATAAGAACCCCCCGAAACGCCTGCAGGAGATCGTGCAACACGTCACCGAGCAGCTCCGCTTTGTCCAGGCTGCCCCCAGCGTGCAGATGCAGGCCATTCCCCCGGACCTGGGAGCCATCAGGGACGAGGTCGAAGAGCGGCTCAAGGAGGAGAATGCCGAGAGGAGTGCCGAGTTGCGTCGGCTCAAAGAAGCAGGTATCGGGACGCCAATGGAGTTTTGATTACTGCGTTGTAATGTAAGAGCATCGGTGGCGAGGGACGACGCACAGGCCAGACGGCAGATACCGATAGTTGGATACTCCTTGTTGAATACACTTCCTTTCAGAGGTCGCCATGATTTAATTCACGTGTTAGTTCGTACACGGTACGGCCTACTGTGCAACTCTTTATATCACCCATGCGTCTGTAAAGCAACTTTGTGGGTGGCAGAAGCCAAGGGAAGGAACTGGTTGAACTGTGTGACGCCACTGTCGTCAGTCCCAACATCAAGGCGATCCAGGCAGACACTGCCAGGTCGTCGAGACCTGGAGCTCACAGACGCCACAGCACGGCACAGGAAATAAGTTAATTGCAGCAGCAAAACTAAGCAAAAACATCAGTTGAAAGTAAAAGCAATGTTCGGAGGCTCCTGTAGGGACGCCGTGTGGCCGCCCCAGACGATGATACAAGAGCCTCCAGCCGCGAGACAAGAGGGTGAAAGGCTTGAAAACGGATCCAGAAGCTGCGGCAGGTTTCCGGTTTGCGGATTTTAGTCCGACCAACGCTTCCGCCTTCCTCTGTAGCTTTCTCTTCTCCCGTCGGGTCCCACTACAGCCGAGCATCGAGCGGGACGCCTCAA
The DNA here is from genome assembly GCA_024340505.1 of Tolypocladium nubicola. Taxonomy (NCBI): domain Eukaryota; kingdom Fungi; phylum Ascomycota; class Sordariomycetes; order Hypocreales; family Ophiocordycipitaceae; genus Tolypocladium; species Tolypocladium nubicola. The sequence continues at coordinate 13,751 of JALHCA010000679.1, read as the reverse complement.
ACCCCCTCCCGGCTCGGGTTCTCTTCTTGACGTCTCTCCACCCTATCCCCGGTGCTCTGCTGAGAAGAATATGCACATGAAGATCCAAGAAGATGTTACGCAAGATTGAGTCGTACGTCGATGACCTAGAAGTAGCGGATCGTGGCCTTTGCGTTAGGCTTCTTCGTCATACTAGTCTGTTGTTAATGTCAGCACGTATTCTCTCCTGCCCAAGTCCAGGGCGATTCAAGGCAGTCACTCACCGTGCAGCCTTTAGAGCTTCCTCCGGACCACTGGCCATTGACGAACGAGCAATTGGTATCGACGTCACCTATGATCTCAATGTTAAAGTCCAGCAGGGCAGTGCTAGTGGGCAAATTCGGGAAGATGGAAATGAAGGTGGTGCCGTCGCTGGCCTTGCCAACACCAACAATAACGGGGGACCAGTTGCCAGCACCTTCGGGGTCCGAGGGGCTGTTCCAAACACAGGCGTCCTTGGGTTCGAGCCCCTTCTTGTTGACGTAGTACTGGGCCGAGGTCCTCATGCCATCCCAGACATAGTAGGTGTCCTGATTAGGGTTGGTGAGGTCAATCTCCTCGCCGGGTTTCGCAACGGCAGGAATGACCATGCTCTCGGTTCCAGGGTAGTCGGTGCGGCAGGTGGAAACGACCTCGGACAGGTCGTTCCTGATGCTGACGCCACCAGCGCCGAGCTCGCAGAGGTGGCTGGAGCCGTTACGGGTCAGCTCGAGGTAGCCGTCGGAGTTGCAGAAGATGCCGCCGATGGACTGCTTGGTAGCACCCTGGGCCCTGGGCCACTGAGTCTTCTGATAGCCGGCAGGGCAGGCATATGAGCACATGCAGCCGGGAGAGCAGGACTGGCCAGCAATGCCGGTGATGATGTTGCTGATGCTGTGGGCGGAGATGGTGAAGTCAGGAACGAATTGCAGACCGGCCCAGCCGCCCAAGTTGAGCCAGTCAAGCGCAACGGCGCCATACTGGGAAGGGAACTCGGAGCATTTGACCTGGCCGCTGGGGAATATCGCGTCCAGGCCAGTGCCGCCAGAGTCGGAGTGGCCGGTGCTACTGGGCTTGGGAGCCGGCGCTGACGTCGACTTGGGCGGCGGCGGGGGCTGAGAAGTCGTCGTGGGAGGCGGCGGCGGCGGCGACGGCGGCGCAGAGCTGGACGAAGGCTTCTCGATGAACTGGGCAGCGACCTTGGAGACGCTGGTCGTGGTGGGCGGCGGCGGAGGAGTGTAAGTCGGAGTCGTCTCGCCGACGACAACGAATTCACCACCTTCGAGGCCGGCCTTGGCCTGTTGGGCGTCGAGCAGCTTGTCGCCGAGCTGGTAGACGGTCTCAGTAGGACCGATAACAAACTCGGTCACGACAGCGGGCTGGCGCTTCTCGACCTTGGAACCAGTATCCTTCTTGACATGGCGGTGGAGGTGGTTGTGCGAAGTAGTCGCGGCAGCACCGGCGGCCAGGCTGGCCGCAAGGGTGTAGTTGATCAGGTTCTTCATTGTGGCGAGGTTCTCGCAACCGTTGGACGTTCTGTGTCGAGTGCGCTGTTAGCCAGCCTGATTCATCAACACGCGACCGGAGCGTTGGCCCCTGAACATTAGCTGCGAAATGGGCAAAGGGGCGGCGGGGGATCGCCTCCATATTGGAATTCAATGTAGTTTGCGTCTCCAGCGCAGATGAAGGGCATACCTGAGCGGTCAATCAATGTTTGTCGATGCTTTGTAGGAGCAGGAGGCGAATAAATCTGTTGTTGTAGCGAGCGTGGCGATGTGATGGACCAGGGGGCTAAGGAGCGTGGTAGAGAGTCTTGACTCTCTGTTGGAAAGGCACAGCACGATGGGGAAGTAAAAGAGGACCGCCGGGACGAAGTAGAGAGCGAAAAGGGAGAGGGAGAGAGGAGCAAAGGAGGAGATGAGATGGTGGTGAGGGCCACAGGCGAGCCAGGGGGTGTGGTCGCTGGTGGATTCACGGGGGGGGGTGCCGCCTGGGTGTTCTTGCCTGGGCAGGACTCCACTTGGAAATTACCCTGTCGGGAGATTTTTTGGGCAATTTGGGAGGGAGGCAGTGAGGCCGGCACCATTGCGACTGCCCTGTTGTCACCCGAACCTCTGACACGCTGGCGCTACGCACCAGTGGCGAGCCGTGTACCTGACTGGCATGGGAGAGCAGGGCGCAGGGCCGCGTACCTGAGGAGCCCGTGCCATGTACCTATTGGCTTGGAAGAGTCGACGCGGCATTGCGCGGGACGGGGGCACGGGGTACCGGCGCAACTACGTACGGACGCCTACTCGTACGAGTAGAATGCGATCGGTCGTGCGCGGCGAGGTGCGTGACTGCGATGGTGCCTTGCAGCAGTGCATGAATAAAGCAGGCAGCCCATCTGCAGTGCGATGGCTCCTGCCGTGCGGCGACGCAGATCCCCGCGCCGGTGACACCATGATACGAAGCTTCCTTCCTCACTTCCTTCAGTCACGACCGGAACTCCAGCTCCAGCGTCAGGCTCTATTTTGCTTGGCTCCGCGCCATGCGGGTCAGAGTTCGCCTACCTACAAACCCGCGCGTCTCCTACGAGTAATTACCATCAATCGGCGCCGACGCTGCCTCGCTGGAGGCATCGCGCGAATTCCATTCTCGGGATTATCTCGCCCACTGCCCGTCACCGCAACAACTGGACTGAGCGTCGCATAAAAATACATACATACCTGGGCTCGTACTCGTAGGTCCCCGCTGATGAGCCCTGCACCAGAGAAATGGGCTCATCAGCGAGACCAGGATGGATGGTGGCTGTACCTTAGCGCCCGGGTACCTCGAGCTAAGCTCCCTCTGGATACGCCGGCGGTCCACCTGCGGGGACAGGTCGACTCAGTTAGTGTGCACACGGAATGTCTGCGAATTCTATATCAGCAGCAACCTCCACTTGACGGCTCAAGGGACAAAGGGCTCGACCGGCCCCTTGCTGTTTGTCTCCCTGCTGACCTCCCTGTCGCCGCTGGGACTCTTCTCTCCAACAATCTGAACTTCGTATCGTCCTTGTCGAGCGGCGAGTACTCGTAATCCTTTCCCGCCGGTGTCGTTTCGTTGTGCATTCGCGTCCTACTCGTACTTTTCGAGGCTCAACACAGGCCAGTCGCCGGACGTATTGCGCATCGCGTCGCTTGGCATTCGCCGGCGGGCAACAAGAATGCACCTCCATACGCGCCTGGCGTCTGACTCGATGCGGAATGCTCGCCAGCCCAGCCACGAGGAAAGGCGCGCGCCCGTGCACAAGTCGCATTGCCCCTTCTATGCAAAATTTGCACATTTCCCCCCATCCCTGTCGATCCTCCCAATCATGGCGACCAGGTGTCATCTGAAACACCCTCCTATCCACCTGGCCAAGCTGGCAGGGATGAGTGTGGGCAACAAGAACAAGGAGTCAAGGGTGGCTGCCAGCACCAACATTCACTCATCCACCACGACTCAGGACGAGCGTCGTCTGTTTGCATGCGGCGTGGTGACAGCTTGGCGAACCTCATGTCTCTTCTCAGCCTCGCGGGCTTGGACGGGCATGGCGCTGCTGTCATGTGAGAATAGCTGCACTTGTCACTCAAACCATTGTGTTTCTTGGCCCCACGCTGCGCCTTTCTGAGTAATTGGCACACGCGCCGGCAATGTGTCGACCGTCCTTCAGTCACTCTCGCCGTCGACTGTGGATGGATTCAGGTCAGCATCTCTTTCTCGGCCCGCCGGCGTGGCGGGCCAGCACGAACAGCAGTTCCGTTTGCCTGTAGAACAGACCTCGGCTTTCGCCTCAGGCTTGGCGAGACCAGCCCTTTGATGAGTCTCGGCAAGCATCTCCGTTCTGGCAGTGCCACCCCTTTGAGAAACGCGTCAGCACCGGGCTGGAGTGTCTCGGTTGGCTTTGACTAGAACTTGTCCACAACTGCCACGGCTCGTCCAGTCTTGGCCTTTAACCGGTTTGGACGGTTTGCCAAGCCTCGGCACCGCCGCCGTTCGATTTCATCCGTAGTATCGTACAAATAGGAGCAGCTCTCGCTGGTTCCGTAGGGGCAGCCAAGAGATCGAGACTCGTTCTTTTGTGCAAGCGCGGACGCCCTCACTTCGAGTACGGAAGTCATGAGTGAGTTCGGATCGACCTTGTTCAATGCCTCATCCAATCCAGTTTGGCGCCAATGACCTGGAACCTTTTGATATTCCCAACTGGTCCCTATCTGTACTCTTCAACTTTGTTTACTGGATCACGGCACTGTTTAGTGTTTCCATGGATAAGCGCTTTTGCTTGGTGTACGTAGTAACTGAACAACAATTTCCTCCCGGGAGGATCTAGGAGACATTGTCTTCTCTGGCTTGAGTGCCAAAGTCATCAGTAGGGGTAGTTGTGGCCCTCCCAGCATTCAGACCACGGGACCTGATGGCCCTCTGCATTGCAATTCCACCATAATGTTGCGTTTGAGGGCGGGGGTTTCTTTGTTTCTCCAGATTTCTTTGCCTGTCCGATGCATTGTTGTGCCATCTTGATAGCCAGTTCTGGACATTACTGGATGCTACCAATGTCCAGTGCCTCATAATGCTGCTTTAATCCGGTATGTCATTCATCCCACTTCAATGACACCCTAGACCTGGCTTGCTGGCTTTCTTCTTTTGGACTTGACCACCTGCTTCGCCACCTACATTTCAGTGGCAACCAATTCCGAATTCTGCAAGCCGAGGCATGTCTCTGGTTTCCACCTACCCTATACCGTCCCTCAATACATTGATTCTGTTCACGTTGCTCATAATCGCAATATCATCGAGAGTCTATCGACACATTGTCGTTTGTATGTGTCACTTCCCGGTAATTGACCATATGGATACAGCTTCCATCTACTTGTCAGTCATATCTGTAGCTTGATCCCCAGATTGATCTACTACCAAGTATAGCACAACCAACGCAGCAATCCAATGTAATGGCCACATCGTGTAAGCTCAAAATGACACTGGGCATATGATACTTAATGCAAGGAACCATCGCCATGTCGGCTCAGCTCGACACGGACAGTTTGTGTCGGAACAATCATGGCTGGCATCATGACCAGGTGCCACAGACGCAACATGGATTGATGAGAGCCAGGCTATCAGGACATAGAACCCCTCCTGCCGCACGCTATCGTCACAGCCTTGCACAAGGCCTCCGACGAAGGTCTTCTTCTTCCTTGAAGTGAGACCATTGCTGCCGACAAGTTATCGCTTCTTGCAAGAGTACATGGCGAGTTGCTGAATGCAAGCCTGTGCAAATCTGCCCAGACGTGATATTCCATGTCCTTCACGTTAGGTTATCGATTTTCGCAAACGATGTTGTCATTTCCACTTGCTGGACACGGTATTGGCGGAGAATGCTTCTGCTTTATGTGCTTTCTGCGAAGATTGCAACCGGAATCAGCGGTTGTGGAGGATGATGGATGTGACAGCTTCTTAGGCGAGAAATTCCATAAACATACAAAGCGCAACTTACTTGAGCTCAGTGGGTCGTGAAAACTCCATATTGCAGCCAATTTAAGAACATTTTTGCGGAGTCTTATTGCGAGACGCGGACTTTGGGCTTTCTCTGATCGCTTTGTTGGAGGATTGTCGCGTTGGGCTGCGAGCCACGCTTGAGGAATCGGTCGTTCGCTATCGTTCTTCTTGGGTCATATCTGAAGACTCTTCAATGATATAGCAAGAGTTAGAATTGGACGTGCCACGTTTCAGACAAGGCCTGGCACCGCGATTTATCGTGGCAAAGACCCGTTCAACGCGAATATTCAATATTCATATCTCTACCAGAAATCGTTGCAGGGATCACTTGCACACCGCACGTCCTGGAGCCTATGAGCTCAGTCCTCGAAAGCCGTGTGAAATATCTACTGCAGGCACAGGCGGCAGTCCCTGGGCATGTAGATGATGTTGATGGCAGGCAGGCATTTCTGGCAGAGGGAGCCCGGGATTAAGTGTGTATCTGGTGTGAAGTTCAATAGGGTCAATGAACCATTGGCATGGTTCGTCTGCTGTGTCACCATATGCCCATGTGTGCGCCACAGATGATGCTCGACCGAGTCTCTCGGAATGATTGTATGTTTGCGACCGGTCGTTGTTGCCGTATGCTTTCAGCTCCGTATCTGGCTCAGACAACAAAGGATCAATAGCTCCGTGCCTAAATACTGGCCTGGTGCATTCCATAGTGCAGCTGAGGACCGCAACTTATCTAGAAGATGTAGTAGCCTTGCCTCGGACTGCTACAGATAGGATCTCAAGGTTACTAATACAACCAGCAACGCAGCCTCAACTAATTGTTCTGTTTGCCCACGTCACACGTGCACGGTCACGAGTTGCTATTGGCCGTCCCCACGTTCCGCATCAACAACAGGATCTGTACTCCGTAGTCCGGCTGACGGGCTCTTTGCTGTCGCCCAATCTCGCAAGTCAGCCTGCTCAGGCGTCACGGCCTAGCATTGCAGAAGCACGGCCGCATCTTTAGGCCAACAACACTCACGATATCCCTATCGTAGAGGCTTATTTCAAAATATCCAATCGCAGGATGCATATACGAGATACAGGGGATGTCCCGCCCAGCGCCAACAACCGCGTGCAGGTCCCTTTTCATTTGATTGAGCGCCCACTTCCCCGATTATGAAAAGCACTTGAATGTCCGTCTCAGGCTTGTACGGAAGTCTTGCACAAGTGAAACAACAAAACCGCCAGCCCGTCAACCAGTAACCCGTGCGCTTATTGGGTCCCCGGTTCAGGCGTGCCGCTGGCGTAAGCGCCAGCGGCCGCCCACTAATTTCACTGTCTCACAGCGAATGTACGAACGTCAACTTTCGCCCCTTTCGACACAGGCTGAAGTCACCTCCAGTAAACTCTACCTGAATATCGTACTCATACCGTTCAATAGTTCGGGCCCAACATGGAAGTTCATTCTATGACAGAGCGCTGGGATTTCGGGGATGACGTCCCCAAATTTTTATATACCCATGTCGTCTTTCAGGATGGGGACGAGTATTTCTCAACCGAGTTGCCTCACCCTGTTGCTAACTCAGACACCTTGACCATTCCCCACCGAGGAAGCCTCCGCCGAATTCCTCAAGAGCACATTTGGCCCGTACTGGAGAAGGGACTCACGGTATGCCCGGTCACAACGACCGGAGACATCTATATTAAGCAACCCCGGCTCTCAGGTTATGACGGTACCGCAGCCCTTAGCAAACAGTTGCTCCAGGAAGCCCGAGTGTGCGAGATCATCATGCGAAACTATCACGCTAACGTCGCCCGGTATATGGGTTGCGTCGTTAAGGACGGCCGAATCACTGGACTTTGTTTCCAAAGATATGCGGAAACCCTCGCTGAACGTATTCGAGAAGGGCGCTGGGTGGATAGAGAAAAGTGTCTCTAGCAGGTTAAGGCTGCCATCGACCATCTTCATGCGCTAGGTATCGTTCATAACGATATTCACGCAGATAATGTTATGTTTACCGGCCGGCATGCCTCTGCGCTTGTACTTATTGACTTTGACTCATGCGCTCGTCAGGGAGAGCCACTTCCGAATAAGCGAGGTCCGGCGCTAGAGGGTGTTTTTACTGTAGAGTTTGAGGTTGACGAATTGGGGCTCGACTTACTTGGGCTGGACCTCGAGCGTTCGCTCGGCCCTTGGCACGCTAGGATGTGGAAAAAGCTTTATAGCATTTAGTTTTTTTGGTGATGGACGGACTTTTCAATATCAGAATCACGTCTTGAAAGCCTTCAATTGGGTTTCTTGGAGCAAATTTATAGAAAAGAACAAAATTGCACACTGCCAATCCAGCGATGTGTTGAATATGCATGGAGTGTATATCAACGCTCTCTCCGCAGTTATTTGGCCGATTGCCTATCTCCTTCTAAAATGTGTCACTTACTTTGTGGACGCAGCTGGAACGGGAAATACTGACTTAGGAGACGTCGGGCAATCTTTTACGCCGCAGTCCCTTTTCTTGTCGCCTTTCGTTGTCGAGTACGTTGTTTTCCCCGTTTTCGGGTCGTACATCTATACTTCCTTGCACATTCTGTATGTTGCCAGTGTGTACATAGGATGTTCCTAATGCAAGATTTACTTGGTGTTGAGAATTGACGCCAAAACTGATTTGAAAAGACGTTATGTAGAGAAAACTGGCGGATTCTTCGATCTGAACCGACTTTGTCTCGAGGAACGTCGAAATGGGTTTTATACTTTTATATCTGAGAATGCGCGCGAGCGCGCAGGTCCCTGCGGCAGGGGGTCGGCTTGGTCGGGTCTGCCCTGTCCTCGAGAGTCGAGACTGCCTGCATCGAGACAACTGGAGCTACTGCACACGATACTTGGGAGCCAGCAGGACTGCGGTGCATGAAATGAGCCGCCCAAGTCACTCAGGAAGCGCATTTTAGCGTGTGGGACTCAGACGCGGGTTATGGGGCTCAGAGGCTCCTGGTGCCTGCTCTTCTTTTTCCTAGAAAGCAATATATTATTTGTCGTTTGTGGGTGGAGATCGTGTTGAAAGGCTAGTGTCGAGACGTCTTCAGACCGCGAAATTATACCCGAAAGCAGTGAACTAGAGGGACTCGGGACCAAAAGCACAGACTTGGACTCATACTTCGATTATTTGACTCACGACATGATTCGCCGGGTGACGATGACATAGGCGCTCAGCACAGGCGACGAGGCAACGCTTGTCCTGTCACGGCTGGATGATACCCGACAGCTGCCCATTGAGTCTGCAGAGCGTGCCAATTCACTTCAACGACGGCCGCTTTTCGCGCCGTGGCGAAGGACAACCATTTAATTCATCAGCGCGGCTCGTTGGCACAGGACCACGCCCGTGATTGGGCGGCCCGGAGTGATGCCAGAGATCTGGTTTGACGGTGCGAGTACGACATCTCATGTTCCATCCTCGGCCGCTTGCATGTGCAGACAGAGTACGGAATACTCCGTATAAGGGCCAAATGAGCAGTTCTCCGCAACCGGAAACTAGCCGAATATATACATACGGGACCCCCGCAAAGGCCCGGACGGATGGACGACTGTGTGTGGCCTGACAGGAGAACCGCCCTGCCAGAATTGGACTGATGACGTTCGCACCGTGGCTCAGCTGTGGCTCTCCACCACGAGAAACACCCGCCTACTCGTACAAACGCTCTAGGCCGGGAGGTGAGAACGGGGGCCGTTTCGTCCCCACGGGATGTGATACGTGCTGTCGTAGCTGCTGACATGACCTCTACGAAATTTATGCTACGAGTAAACAGACTCAACGAGCCCTTCCACAGATCGCCAGAACCCTTGGGAGAGCTTCCGCGAAACGGACGCGGGGACCACCCTCGGCGACCAGCGGTCCCCGGCTGCAGGAAATGACCACGTCTGCGCCTGAGGACGAGCAAACAAAGGCAAGCAAACAATCCAGTAAGGGGTGGTTGACAGACTGACTCTACGTGATGAGCTCTGGATGACGGCTGGGCATCAAGTTGATGTTGCTCTCTGATAAATGACGTGAAAGCTGCGTTTGGTCAAGAACATTTGCTATAGCAGTCGCTGTTGTTGCCTTGTTGTGACGGGTCATGCGTTGGAGAGAGGCAGTAGTCTGCTAGTTGCGGAATGAGGAAAAAGCAGACAACGTCACCGCCCTCGGCAGAGCCACCGGGATTGGCTCGATGGCGGTGTTCTTTGATGTGGACATCGGGTCTGCACAGTCCCGAGCCGATCATCTGCGAGGCGCTGCACCAACCCTGGCGATTCCTGGAAGCGAGGGACCAATGTGTCGTATTGAAGCCTGGAGTTATAGGTACGAAGTAGTCCGTTCGGTTTGCCGAAGTAGCAAAGCATGAGAGCTGATAGAGCCACTCGCTCCACACAAACACTTGGCTTTTCGTAGGAACGGAGTATATTCTCGAGAACAGACGTCGCAACCTGGGCAGATAGTTCGCCCTTCGGCCGTCGGTCTCTGATAACCCCAAAACACATCACACGGCAAGAATCACACTACGATGCGATGCGATGCAGCAAAGCACATACGGAGTACAGGTCATCCGCGGATGCCATGATGACGGCCACGATGACCCCTGTGGCTGGCTCCCTGAACGTGGCGCGCGACACGACCAGGGGTCCGAACGTTGGCCGCGGCCCACACCTTAAAAGGAGCCAGGACACTGCGAGAGGACCGGACCTTCTTCCGCTTCCGAGAGAGGACCTTTGGTGGCTGGGGAGACGGGACATTGGCCGCATCGAGTGCCGTCCCAGAGTAGTACGAAGCACGTACGGAGTACTCGCAGGCAATTGGGATGCGCGGAACGATGAAGCTGCAAAGACGATGGAGCGGCAGATGGCTCGGCGAGATCTGTCATCAGAAATACCACGGACTGTAGTGCTTGATACAAAGTAGGCAAGTACCTAGACCTAGGTACCTACGAGTAGGTACGGAGGCTACGGGGAGTGATCGGCTGCAACACCGCCACGCGTCAGCCGAAGCAACGCTGTCCATGGAGACCTGTCGCGAGAACGGCGTAGCAGGACGCCAGGGTTATATACTCGTACGAGTAGGTACTCATTCACGTCACTTGCCCCCCATGGCACTTGTCCTCATAATGATCGCCGGTTCATGTGGTCATCGACTCGCAGAGCCTCCAGCCACAGCGACCGCCTCCGCCACTTGCGTCTCGCTGCCATCGCAGTTGAACTGCGAGTGCGGTCCCACCCCGTCGCCCCAGGATCCGGGAGATGCTGGTTGGCTGGGGCGCCTCGGCCGAGGTACCTGTACTTGGGGACTCGCGTACCTGCAGACGGAGGTCGAGGTCCCGACGTGGGCTGTGCGCGAGCGGTGGCGGAGACAAAATTCCAGAGGCATGCTGTACTACTCGAACTCGCTGGTGGTGCCAAAGCTAGTGAACCGGGTCCTCGGCTGTGCCCCCAGAGCGCCCTGGCACGTCCAGCACGAAACGGGCGCCGGCTGGACACAAGGCGTTGAGAGATCTGATGAACCGGTTTTCGCCTCCAAGGTTGGGTGCACCAGTCTCGGCCAGAGAGTGAGGTGAGGTGAGACCACGAGGTACCTGGACTCGGCCAACCTCGAAGGTATCCCCACAGGCACACACGCCCGACGTACCGGGCTTTTTTGTCGCCCGCCTGCGCCACGCCTCTTCGCTGACGTCCCACCCCCGAAATCCTTGGCCCGCGCTGCTGGCTGAGTCGTTCACACCTCCACCAGGCGGGCTGCCGGTACCGCTACTCGTACAGAGCGCTGTTTCCCTGCTGCCAGACCTGACCTGAACGGTCCTCCATCCACCGCGGCCGCTGGCGCTCCTGCTGCCGCACACCTCGGCGAGGCCTGCCCGCCCCCAGCTGTCCATGTCCACTGCGTCGACAGCGCTCTCAGGCACCCGTTCATTCATTCCCTTCTCAACACCCGTCTCGCACCTCGCGACGCTGCCTCCCAGCACCGCCATCCCCATCCCCATCGCGGCCTGTTGTTTCCTTCCCGTGTGCATTCTCGCGGCCGGAGAACTGCACAGAGCAGCCCCCGGTGCATGCCCCCAGCAGTCGGCATCGCGGCCGATAACTTTTACGCCACAGTCCCCGTTCGCCTCGTCGGCGCTCCCGCCAGGTAGACGGCCGCCGTCGAAAAATTAGGTAGTCGAGGTGCCGTTCCAGCTCTCGCCACGGTTCTTCAGCCACACCTGCAACAACACGCCGCCGCCGCCTCGACATGCGTCGTTGGTTGCGCTGCCTCTGATCGCGACTGGCACTTTCTGGACGTGCCTTTCCTGGAACCTCGAATCCCAATCGTGCTGCCGCTGCCGCTGCCGCCGCCGCTGCCGCCGCCGCCGTCGTCTATGGCATCAAGCCTTGCGACTGAAGCCCCGCCGCCGCAGCCGCCCGCAGCTTGCCCGCCGCCTCCCTTCTCTCTGCCCAGCGCCTTCGACCCTCCCGACGCCATCACAAAGCTGCCCAAGCGACCGCGCGAGTCCGAGTCTCTGTCGCCGCGCTCCAAGGCCGCTCAGCAGCTCAACCCGCTCGCGCCGCCCACCAAATCGGCGCGCCTGGCCCTTGCGACGACCACGTCTCCGCCGCCGCCGCTCACGGGAGCCGCAGCGCTGGAAGACGAGCGCCGGCGCAGGCAACAGGAGGGAGCGTCGAGTCCTGGCCCGACCAGCCCCAACCCGAATCGCAGAATCCTAGAGTCCCTCGTGTCGGGAGCAACACAGGCCATGAGCCGTCCAGCCGACGCACCCCAGATGGCTCCGACGGCCAACATGGACCCGGCCGTGAAGGCCGTCACGGCCTTGTCAATACCCACGAGCGGCGCCGTCCGCGCCGACGACCGCGCCGACGACCGCGGCGAGTCGAGCCCGCAGAGCGCTACAAGCATGGCCGGCGTGCCTGTTACGGAGAGTCCAACGCCCATGGACGTCGACACCGCCAAGGTCGAACACCTCTCAGCGCAACAAGTGGCCGGTCAGGACGAGCGACCGCAACCGGGCTCCCTATCGTACCCGGGATCCCTACAGACCTCAGGCGCCATCCCGGATCAGGCTGCTCGCGGCATGAGCTTCCCCATGCCCAGTCAGATGCAGAGCTCTCCCACGTCGTCGGGCGGCAAGAAGCACAGGTGCCCATACTGCAACACCGAGTTCACGCGCCACCACAACCTCAAGAGCCATCTCTTGACGCACAGTCAGGAGAAGCCATACGTTTGCACCGAGTGCCAGATGCGATTCCGCCGACTTCACGACCTGAAGCGGCACGGCAAACTGCACAGCGGCGAGAAGCCTCACGTGTGTATCAAGTGTGATCGCAAGTTTGCCAGAGGTGATGCTCTGGCGCGACATAGCAAAGGCGCTGGAGGATGTGCCGGACGTCGGGCCAGCATGGGCAGCTTCGCGGACGGCGACGAGCTGGACGGTGCTATGGGTGAAGGTGACGAGCCGACCATGTCGGGCATTGCCTACGACAACGGCGACGACGAGGAGCTCCGACGGCAGAGCCTGCCCAGCCTGGGATCGCAAAATGCGTCGGGCGATGGCTACGGCGCCCACTCTCGCACGTATCCGCCAGCAGGTCCGCGGCCCGCAGCGAGCGGCCTGTACCCCCCAAACGTCAACCCGGCCCAGACGGGCACCACCAACAGCTCGTCGAGCGTACCCAACAGCATGGGTAGCAACCATACGGCCAGCACAAGTTTATCATCTTCTATGCCCGCCGGCGGCGGGAACGCAGGCATGTATTCCCAGTCCGGCATGACAGAGAGTCCAAAGCCGCTGAGCCCCGGCCTACCAGGACACGAGTCGTCCAATATTGCGCGCCAGCGATCGCCCAGCCTGTCACAACAGTTCCAGCAGCAGCAAATGGGCAGACGGCAATCGGAGCTGCAGTCGCCGCACAGCGGACAGCCCCGGCCCAAGCTGCCGGGACTCACGCACCCAGGATTTGCTGCGCCAGGCGGCACGACGGCCTTCTCCCACGGCCGAACGCCGAGCGGGGCGCAGCCTGCCGGCGGCGACAGCGGAAACATGTTTGCGCAGAGCGACCCGAGCGTGTGGGCGTATATCCAGACGCTCGAGGACAAGGTCAAGTCGCTGTCGGAAAAGGTTATTTCTCTCGACCAAGAGGTTGCCGGCCTGAAGAAGCAGCTCGAGACTCGCGACGGGGTCTGAGAGGGAACCACCCACCCACCCACCCACCAGCGAAGCTTGCCACGCCCCCGTCTCTGTCTTTTCCGCATCTTTCGTGTTTTGTT
>JALHCA010000678.1:0-38862 GCA_024340505.1 Tolypocladium nubicola | reverse complement strand
AGGAGACATGCAACAATGTACTGAACGGTAAATAGCGTAGCGCAGTGGCCCTCTAGGGGACTCCCTCCGGGCGTAATAAATAGCATCAGCATCAACGGGTCTGCCTCCACTCTTGTGACACTAAGGCAACTGCCGTAGTGCTAAATCAGAGTTCCACAGCCCCGGAGTCCCGACTCCCGAGCCACGGAGTGGAGCCTCGGAGTTCCGAGGGGGACCCAGGAGAAGGAAGTTGGCGTGTTCAGAGTATATATTCTGGGAACGTACATGCATTCAAATCTCGCTCATACATAGTCTACATAGACCTCCCACATATCAATCACCAATCAATAGCATCATGGCGGCTTCATCTCAACCATCCGTATACACAACCGACCACTCCTCCGTCCTCCGCACGCACGGTTGGCGAACCGCGGCCAATTCAGCAGGCTACCTAATCCCATACCTGCGACCCGACATGATAATTCTCGACATCGGATGCGGGCCTGGTTCCATTACCACGGACTTGGCACGTCTCGTTCCTCAGAGCCACGTCACAGGAGTTGAATACGTGCCAGATCCTCTCGAACAAGCCCGCGCCCTCGCCTCAGCCCAAGGTGTCACAAACGTGTCCTTTGAAATAGGCGACATCCATTCTCTCCCTTTCGCAGATGACTCATTCGATGTGGTCCACGCACACCAGGTGCTCCAACACATCGCCGACCCCGTCCACGCGCTACAAGAGATGCGCCGGGTCGCCCGCCCGGGCGGTCTCGTGGCGTGCCGCGAATTGGCGTCCATGACTTGGTATCCGGACTCGGAGAAGTTGGATACGTGGTACGACTTGGCGAGACGAATGGCCGTTTCAAAGGGGGGCAACCCTCATCCGGGGCGGTATATCCATGTCTGGGCAGAGAGAGCAGGGTTCGCCAGAGCAGACATCAGAAGAAGCGCCGGCTCGTGGTGCTTTAGCAGCGACGAGGAGCGTGATTACTGGGGCGGATCTATGGGGGAGAGAGCGAGGTCGTCTGGATTTGTGAAGATGGCTGTGGATGAAGGGTTCTCGACAGCGGAGGTTTTGGAAGGGATTGCCAAGGGGTGGGATGAGTTTAGAATGGATACCGATGCCTGGTTTGGACTGCTGCATGGGGAAATTCTCTGTCGCAAGTAAAGATGAGCTGCTGTGCCCTTCGTTTTTCGTCACTATTTATCCCACTACCGCGTTAGATGCTAGAAGGCTAGGAATGCAACAGGAAATTGGGAAGTTTACAGTCACGTTCAAGTTCGATTTATATCTGGAATATCTGGTCATACTATTCAGTGAGCAAGTGGTGCCACCATTGGTCCTGTCGTGGATAACATTATGGAGGATTCTCGGGTCTGCCGGGTCTCCGGCCGTCCAACGCGTCGTTCGATAGTTTGAACCAGAGACTCGAGGGAGAAGTATGGTTCAAATGCTATTGCTAGCAGATAGAGAGAGAGTTCGCCAGAATTTTGAAAAGGCTGTAATAGGCATGTGAAATGTAATGACGTGGCGCTATCCAAGAAGAGCTTGGGACGTTTTGCCAACGTGTACAGTAAGTAGCTTGCATCTAGGCACACTGACTCAAGCAATGGACAAGAAAGGTAGATGGTAGGCTCACATCTACGAAGTACGAAACGGCCAGACTAGTTACTTAGATAGGTACAAAGAATAAAAGAGAATGCGCATCAGCGAGGTGCTGAAATAGCCTTGCTATCGAGAAAGAGAAGCCATCAACTCGAAAGTCAGACGATGTACGGAGTAACCAGGGCAGAGATCAAATCCAGAATCGTGCATGACCCTCAGACAATGACAAGGATACTATCGTTGTCAAAGCCCCGTCGGATTGGTTCACGAATGCTGATATGGATACTGTTGTGGTCAAGGCTGTGTCGGATTGGCTCATGTACGAAGCACGCTGGCAAGGATGCTGTTGCCGTCAAGGCCGAGTCGGATTGGCTCATGTACGAAGTATACTGCCGCCATGAAAACCTCATCATAATGGCTCCCACAGGGATATTATCGCGCTCAACACTCGACGACATTGGTCATCGTGGCCAAGGGCCTGTCCGCATCCGACACGAGCACCGACGACTGGAGATTTTGTACGCATCTTCTGTCGAACGCTAAATAGGTAGGATCCATGCCGGTTCCTATGTCAGGCTTTAGAGGAGCGCCGGTCGATCTATCTATACATCAGGGTAAGCACTACTCGTTCTGACAATTAGACAGAGAGGGCCTAGGCTGGCCAGAATAGGCTTCTACACAGGAACCGGGAATCGGCACGCTTCCATGCTGACTGCAACCTAGGGACTCAGGGAAGCGCCCCATGATCTGCAGCTGGTGTAGCACAAGCCTCTAGCTATAAGTAGAGAGTTCTGCCTTCCTTGTGCAAACTCGAATTTGTCTTCTGCACCAACGTCACAGCTTTCCCAACTCTTGAATATAGTACGGCAATCACGACAATGAAGCTCTCCCTCTCTCTCCTCCTAGGCATCACTGCCTTGTCCACGAACGTTCTTGCCGACTGCGCTAAGCCTGGCTCATTCTGCACCAACAACGGAGAGGTACGTTGCGAATGTAACGGAGGGCATCTTGTAAGTCTTCCATAAATTTTAACATGATTCGAGCGACCCCTAACCCCTCGGCCGTATAGGTGCGATGTGTTCCATACACAAACGACAACGGGAAAATATGTAAGTTTGTGAAGGGCTCCTAGCTATGCAACTTGGAGCGATCTAGATCTAATACCTTGCTTAGTCGCATACTTCTGGTTGAACCAGCAGAATTGCCCCAAGTACCCCGGAAAGCTCCAGTGTATCAATGGGGCATGCGTCCGTCCTTGAGTACAAGGAAACTTCAGCAGGTCGAAGGGCAGTAGGCCGATTGAGTTGTATCCCGTACGCCCAGGTAGCTTAGCACTGGGGAAGAAAACCAGAGTTCAATCACCGGAGACATCTTCCACTTCTACGTTTTCACACAGTATACAAGAACCAATCATTATGCATGAGTGTCAGCACCTCGTACTATCAAATCACATCATCTGTCCCGGGCCATTTTCTGCCTTGTGCTTTCGTCAGGGAACCATGCACCCGATCTCTGTTGCCAAACTTATTTTATGTACTGAATGTAAGCTGTTATTTCCCATAGATAGCTGTATCTTCTTGCTTTGGGGGGACGAAAGCCATTGGCATTGCTTTGCGAAAGGCGCCGAACAGTTCAGAAGCACTGAAGTGAGGTAGGCTACCGCATTGCGATAGATCATGCTAGCAAGAGTGAGTGGTCTCAACGTATCATGTATTCGGCGCCATGTACTTGAAAGACTGGGACTAACGCTAGAAGTTCTATATGTAAGAAGTATCGCTAAATTAGGCAACAAGTACATTAAAAGTCCAAGTTTTCAGTCGGAGCTAACTAGCTGAACGGCCGCGCAAGAGCGCCAACATGGCGCGGGAGATGCTTCTTTTTCTCTGGATGCTTTGCTCTTAGACAAGCCAAAATAAAGATTCTGTTCGCTATTGGTTCCCTCATATATCTAGAAGGAGACGACCGACCGTTGCCATAGATATCTGACACCGAGGCGCTTCAGACAGGGCGACTCTCGCTAATGTCTTCAAGAATAACATCAGTCACCTTTTCACTCACCATATAGATGGGAACGACGATAAAGAAACCAGGAATACGAGGAAAGACAGAAGCATCAACAACGCGCAGGTTGCGAACACCGCGAACACGAAAGCGAGAATCAAGGACGGCTTTGGGGTCCCCATCCGCTCCAATCGGGCAGCTGCAGGAAGCGTGATGGCCCCAGGCCTCATTCCTAATGAATTCCTTCACCTGCTCAGTAGATTCCACGTGACGACCAGGAGATTCCTCTTCCAGGGGTCCCGTGACAATTGGTACGACATCGTCCATAATGCGTCGCGCGAAGACGAGGCCTTCGGCAATGGCGCCGAGATCCCGCTCAGATGCCTCGATCTCATCCGGAGTCGTGGCAAAGTAATTGAAATCGATATCTGGCACGTCTCGTGGATCGGCAGAGGTGAGCTTGACTGTTCCGTCCTGGTTATGTGTGTGAGCCTTGAGTATGGCCCACGTGAAGTGTCTCTTGTCTGTAGTGGCGAGCTCAGAATAACCAGGAAAGTACCCCCGGAAGTTTGCAGGGCCGCCGAAGATGAAGAGATCAGGGTCAACGTCTGATTGACTGGACTTCTTTACTATTCCAACAGTGAGTCCATTCGATAGATAGGGTCCACGCTGGTGGTTCCAGTCCTCAAGGCACGGGTCCCCAGGCTTCCCGAACGTGCATTTTGATATGATGGGGAAGTCGTCCTGTATTTCAGTAACGACGGGGATCTCGTAGCGGTCCTGGAGGTTGGTTCCAACGCCCTGCAATTCTTTGACGACATGAATCCCAAACCTCTGCAGCTCGTCTTTTGGGCCGACGCCGCTCAACTTCAGGAGCTGTGGTGTGCCAAATGCCCCAGCCGCAAGGATGACCTCTCGAGATACGAGGACGTGATGTTTGGTACCGCGGGCGGATGGACTTGACCGGGGATCGGCTTTGTACAGACTGCTGCCTTTGAGAAACTCCACTCCGATCGCCTTGGGAGCGGTGTTGGCGCCAGACGTCTCGTCGAAAAGCACACGGGTGACAAGACAGCCTGTCCTGATATCGAGCGGGTACTCTTTCGCAGTCTCTATAAGAAAATCGCGAGGACCGCTTCGCTTTCCCTGACTCATGGACAAGGGGATTTGGTAGATACCCTCCGTCATATCCCGGCGGGGATCAACGGAATTCATATCCCGCAGCAGGAGTCCAAGCAGTTGGGAAATTTTCTCTGGAATCAGGCCGAGGATCGTATTACCCATAGAAGCAGCAGCAGCGCCGATTATAGAGAGAATCTTAAAGTCCCCCAGCGCCAGTTTAAGATCAGTACGGCTTATACCAAGCCATCCAGCGAAGCCGTGGCCAGAGGTGCCATTCGGGAGATACTCGCAGCGCTCCAGGCGCTTAAAGTACTGGCGCATGTTGTTCGGGTCCCACGAAGCATCGCCGGTCATGTCGGCGATATTTGACCAATCACTCTCGTGCGGGTAGATGGTGATTAGAGCATTGTGTGCTGTACAGCCACCAAGCGTCCCTGCGCGTGGGTAGAGGATTCCTTTCGGCTTTGATCCGCTGGGAGGATCCAATCCGACGTGGAGAATCCCCATGGGTGTCTCCCAGGTCATTTTGGAGTCCCTTTGCGCAACTTCCTCGTCTGCGTAGTGTTTGACGAAGTAGTCCCAGCGCATCCTCTCGTCCTCTGTGGATCTCAAATGAAAGGCAGGAACCTGCTGGTTGAGGTTGGATCCCTGATCATCGCCAGCTTCGAGTAGCAGAACTTTGTGGCCGTTCCGGGCGAGGTTGGCGGCCAATGGCCCCCCGCCGGCGCCCGAGCCGACCACGACGTACTCATAGCCATCTATTGTGTCGACTTCCTCCTCGGGGGGAGCTTCGCCATGCCTACGCATGGAGCTGGCATTTGCCTCTGGCATGCTTGAAGCTTTGCTCATGGCGAGATGCGTGAATTGGGGCCGTTCTACTTGCCGAGTCGGAAACGGTCGCAGTATCTTCAGGTTTGACAACCCGCAAACAATAATAACATAGATGATTGAATCTTCGCCGGTTTATTCACAATGTGTATCACATCACACTTTTATCGATAGCCATTTTTCATTAATTAACTTTGGCGAAAGATCAGGACCTTTTATTTTCTATGGATATTCACATCTAGGCTCTCGAAATTTGGGAATCTCTGGAATGTTCAAAAGTAACTTTCCTCCATGTCAATACCTAGACTCAGGAGACGTTGATAAAATTTGGAGTGTTTAAAATATGGGTTGAGACATGTCCGTTCGGAATCAAACTTTATCGAGTATTAAGGTTAGGCATGGCTTAGATAAAAGAGCCACCCAGGACGTTTTCATCAGACCACATCGTAACGTCCAACGTATTCCGCAACCGTGAGGCCCCATTAGTAAGACTAGCATTGATCGTGGATTCCTCATAAAGAGCAGCTTCGGAAAACCAATTGTTCCTTTCTCGCTCAATCTCAACGATCCAATCTCGCTACACCATGGCTGAAGAAACGCCCAAGTTAGCAAACTACAAGCGCATAATCGTCTGCGCAGATGGAACATGGAATGAGTCCGACATGGGCGACACGTCCATCCCTTCAAACGTCGCCCAGTTGGCTCGAGCAATTGCGAACAATGGCCTTGATGCTGAAGGCAATCTCGTGAAACAGATCGTGTCGTACCATTCTGGCCTTGGAAGCGGGGACCTCCCCTTCCAGAAAGCCGTCTCTGGTGAGTTTATTAGACCCAAATCTTCATGTTTGCGTTTCTTCGGACAGCTTTGCTGACGTCTTGCTACTTCAACTACAGGCGGCCTCGGCTGGGGTCTCAACATCGACGTGTGTCAAATCTACGATTTCATCTCCAACAACTACGAGCCTGGCGATGAGCTATTCTTCTTTGGCTTCTCGCGTGGAGCTTTTGCCGTGCGCTCGGTCGCTAGCCTCGTCTGCAACGTCGGCGTCCTCTCGGCAGTGCATATGTCGCGCTTCGCAGAGATGTGGAAGGCTTACCGTGCGAATACGGGCGGTGAGCCCTTCGAGAAGTCACTCTGGTATCGAGGTAATAAGGAAGAGCTGGGTCTTTCGGAAGTCAGGGTCAAGGTTGTTGGTGTTTGGGATACCGTTGGAGCTCTGGTACGCGACACAGGGCATATTGAATACTGGTCCCGTTTTGCTGACCTTGCATGGCTAGGGGATCCCGGAATGGCCCGTGGTGCGTTGGGCGAAAAAGATTGGCCTCAAAATCAACAAGCAATACGCATTCCATAATACGAACGTATCAAAAAGTGAGTCTTATCGCAAGAGTTCACGCATAAGGACCGGGGCTAAACTACGATTCTATCAGATCTAGACTATGCTTTCCAAGCCCTGGCCATTGACGAAAACCGAATAACTTTCCCTCCTACCCTTTGGCATAAGACCGCCGACGCTCCTGCCAAAGATCTGCAGCAATGCTGGTTTCCCGGCGTCCACCGCAACATCGGCGGCCTTGGAGCAGACTCGCGTGCCTTGGTTGACTTTCAAGAGATCGGCCATAACACATTTGCGTGGATGGTAAACTCTTCCCACCCTGCTAGCCTATGAGCCTGGTTACTAATTTCCCCGTGCTCTAGGTGGACAACCTCTCTAACATGCTCACCTTTGAAGACGCCGCGATCCGGCCTCTCATCGAGGAGCACGGCCGCGCGATCAATGCCATTAAGACTGCCGACGGCTGGGGCTGCGGGCAGATCGTCAACAATTACTCTGGCCTGCACGGCGTCTTCTTCCGGCTCCTCGGGAAGCAAGACCGCACACCGGGCAGATACCCGGAGGACCCGGGCAACGGTGCCGGTGGCGCTACGAACGAGTATCTCCACCCTATCACGCGGATCCGCAGGGACAAACTCGACTACAAGCCGCTGTCATTGCAGGAGTATGCCCCGGAGAAGCCTGATGGCAGTGTGGGGTGGAAGTGGGTGAAGCGGGGCGCGCAGACGATGCCCGAATACGTGATGCGCCCGGAGAAGAAGATGAGTATAGCGTATGAGGAGAATGGGCGTGTGAAGTATCGGGTTGAGGAGAGCTTATCGAGGTTGCTGTGTCCGAGGAGCATCCTTTTGGATCTGGATAGGGACAACGGGATCAATGGGATAACCGGGACAAACGGGGATCGTGAGCTGATGGATCACGGTGAACAAGGAGTCCAACCATAGCAAAGGGCAGAGCTTACGTGGCTAGAGCGCAAGGGCTACAGTTTATCCAAACGCAGTGCATACCATTATCATTTTGTAGCTCTCATCTGTGAGGATGAAAGACGACGTCGCGAATGGCTTCCAGAGCTTCTTGCTTCGCCAGAAACCACAGCTACATCGACCACGATGGGTCCGCTGCGGCGACGTCGAGAGCTACATCTATCCATCGCATAGCCCATGTCCTCGTCTTCATCAGAAAAATATGGAGCGGGCGATGAAACACGCAAAGAGACAGAAGAGACAGGAGCCTCGCTTCCGTCACTTTCGCACCCGACCAGAGAAGGCATCGTAGTGCAGAGAGAGAAAAGGCGGGATGGCAGCGCGGAGCAGACGGTGCAAAGAAGACAAAGACTCGAGTTGTGATTGAGACGTCTTTGGAAAAGCGTTCAAAAGCGATCCGCCAGAAGCGTCCCCCGCCAGGTGCACTCGTCGGCTCAAACCTCACTTTGCCTCACTGCGGACACTGAACAAGGCAATGCTGTGGTTATGACGATGAAGGGTATATTTTGCTCAACCTGGGATCCATTCTCAAAGGTCTAATCAGTTCCGTGGTCGTGCCTGGCCGCCGCAAACCAGCTTATTAGGTGGCTGCCTCACGACCAAGTTCCCTCAACTCCAGTACGCCGGCCTTGAAATACCGCTTCTCTGTGCTTTCTGGCTCGTGATGCAGCCTTTTCCGCTCCTTGCTGTCCCTGTAGCAGGTCCGTCAAGGACATTCCCTCTTGAGCAGACCATATATGGCGCCAGCTTCTCAGTCCCCAATCTGTCATGGCCTGCAGGCCAGCCTGCCCTCCTCGACCATCCTTCACTCTTCTTCAATCGCAAAAAGCAAGGCAAGATCTCTGTTAACCGACCCCATCAAGTCGACAATAATCACGTCTCCATCGCCGCACCTCCTTGCAAACACTCCCATTCTCTTCATCTCTAAACGTCTCACGTCAATGTTCTCATAGCGGTGAACCCGCGCCGCCGGTCGGTGCATTGTAGTTACCAAAGCCACCATGTTCCGCGGCGCCATTGTCTGCCTTCATTGTGCCGTTGAGCAGAGGACATAACCTTGAGGGATCAAATTGTTAGCAGATGTCATGATCCAGTGATGTGAACGAAAAGAGATGAAGTATCCTGAAGCAATAGCATGGGCGCCGGCGTGCACTTTCACCGCCGGAGCGGCCCATATCGGAACTTGGCCTTGGCTGCCTCTTTCTCCTCCCGCTTCTTCCGCTTTTCCTCTTCGGCCAAGAGGCGCTGTCTTGCTCGTTCCTCTCTCTGTCGAAGTGCCTCTTGCTGCTGTTCTTCTTTTTCACGGAGCGCCACTTGCCGCTGCTCTTCTCTCTCCCGTTTCTGAGCCTCTCTTTGTTCTTGCAGCTGGCGTTCCTTCTCGAGCCGTTCTTCCCGCGCTTTCGTCTTGCCGGCTTCTTTGGCTACTCGCTGGGCTTTCCTTGCGGCCACCTTTTCACGAGCAACTCGCAGCTTATCTTCCTTGCGTGCCTCCAGATCCGACTCGCGTAATAACCGGCGAAGAAGATTCGGGTGCTGCTTCTTGCGCCCTCCTCGGCCGGCCTCATCCTCCGGCTCCAGCGCACGCCACCAATCAAAAGACAAGGAGGGAGGGGGGGACGTGGGGATAACCATACTTCTTGTTTGTCTTGATGTGTCCGACCTGCCCACAATTGGCACACTTGCGGGTCGTTCCAGTCGGCACCTTGTCGACTCCGGTAGGCCCGGGAGAGCCAGCATCGCCGGTGCTGGCTTTATGGTGGAGCTCCTTTTGCTGCTCTCGGGCTTGTCGCCTGGCCTTGTTCTTCTCGAGTCGTTCAAGTTCCTTTTTGATTCTGCGGCGCGACACGTTAGCAAATGAAAGCACCATCGACCTCGCGGGTTCCAGCCTTACCTAAGGTTTGCAAGACGGTCATGATCGGCATTGCCCGTAGGCCGGGAGCTGTAGATGCTGTAGAGAGATACACATAAGCAGGCGCTCTCAGTTCCAAGCCAATAGTGTCGACCACGGAGCCTGGCACCTGGAAGCCACGCCGATGGTTCGACGCAGGGCACATTCTCGCAAGACATGCCCACTTGTGCAACACTCGGACCGATGGCGGCAAACGATTCCAGATCCGAGGTGCAGGCTTGGTGCGGCCCGGGTAGCGAAGGGATTTTATGACGTACTCTCTGAGTTCCAGGTCGGCTTCCGTGCGCCGCTTCATGTATTGCGAAATGACAACGGGGTCGACAACGATTTCGTCTCGGCTCTGGGTAGTGCCGTCTGCCATCTGGACTTGTCTCGTGATGCAGATCTTGCGCTTCTGGTGGCGGCTCGTTGAGGTCGTCAATCCGCTAATCTGGCTGATGCCCTCGTCGAACTGCCCCGCCGTTGCGGCCGCGTTTACGTTGAATCGGTCGTCTTCGTCTTCGGTGACTGCAACATCCTTGTCCTCGTGCTCCTGTGGGTCAGATAGTGTCGACTTCTGCTTATCCCAGATCTCCCGAATGCCTTCCTCATACATGGCCTGTTGCTTCTTGACGTTGTATGCGTGTCCGCCATTCGCGCGCTTCTCACGTTCCATAGCGTCGGCCGACGTGGCGAGCGGGCCCTGGACAGCCTCAATGTATCCGCCCTTCATAGACGTTCGAATGAAACTGAAGCCAAGCCCATGGCCTGTCGGGTCACCTTCACCGTGCAACTGCAGCATGGCCTTTTGGGCACACGCGTCAATAAAGGCCTTTGTCGTCTTCCATGGGGCCATCTTGTCGGCAAGTGTCTCCTCCAACTTCTCTCCAGGCTTCTTGGTTCCCTTGGTGATCTTGCTCGCTTCGTCGTCAACAACGTCGTTTTCTTCATCGGGGGCATCGGCATCAGCCACCTGGTCATCGTCAATGTTTGCGTTTCGAGGGTCGTATCCTGCATCCTCGAGCTCCTTGATGCCAAGCTGCATGGCGTCGAGTAAGCTGACTTCCTCCGGCTTGATCATTGCCCGGATGGCATTCTCGTCCGGCAAAACCTCCGCAGGCTTGAGGCGCCACATGCCCTTTTCACCACTATCCCTGTCGTACTGGAGAAACTCTTTCAGCTTCTGCCGATTCTGGGTGTCAGTGGATTCAGCAATGTGCTTGGTGATGTCTGAGAGCTGGCAATTGTCCGTCTGGCTGTGTCGGATCATGCGAAATGCGAGCATCTTCATCCTGTTCTTCGACGCGTTTGTGACCTTCCTGCTATGAGGCCCTGGCACGTCCACCGAAGGGAATGTCTGTCCGACGACATGGATATGGTCGAACTTGCGGAGATACCACCTCGAGCCCTCAATGCCAGTGGTATTGCGGATAACGAGAAAGTCAGTGCCTCTCGGGTTGTGCTTAAATACCGGAGCGCGGTACATTTCGTTATGCAAGGTTGGGACGGTCTCGCCCGAGTCGACGGTGCCAAATAGTGAAAAGGGTGACCGATCCTCGGGCAGAAGCATGCGATACTCGCCCAGGTCCTGCTTAGGGAGCTGTTCTTCGTCGGTGGTGTCCTTGCGCCGGTAGTAGTTGATCAACTTGCTACCCATGCCAAAGTTGTTGAGAACCCGTGGTCTCGGCTCGCAGTACTCAAAGAGCACAGCTGAGGAGTTGTCACCCATACTGAGGTCCTTGGACTGGACGAACACTTCGTGCGCCTTGCCCTTCATCTGTTTTCTCTTGTGGTGAAGTGGTTTGTCGAACCTGAGGGCGTGACCAGAAAACTTCTTATAGCGGAAGCGGGGTCGGTGGTATTCGTCCGTAGTACCAGAAAGCTTGACTTTGTAGTACGGCCAGGTGAGCTTGATGGCAGGCATGCTGTGCTCTACGGAAATGTTTCCAAGAGTGGCCCGGACCTTGCTCTGGTGATTCTCCTTGAGCAGCTCGTAGGCTTCGTCATTGGAAAGATTGAAGCGCGTAGAAAGATCGCGGCCCATGTTCCCCTTTCCCGCTCGCTTGGACTTGGAGTCTAGGCGCTGTCGTTTGGAAGCGTGCTGCAGGTCGGTCTCGAGAAGGAGGTGAGGGTCAGATATGTCGAGATGGACACGCTTGGCACCTCGTCGGGTAGCCTCTTCGAAATTGTCGAAAGAGGGCGCAGTATATCGGGGTATTTCCGGGAGTCCAAATTGGATGGTCCTGCGTTTCTTGGGTCGGGGCTGCGGCTCATCCGCCGCATCGAGCAAGAACTCGGCATCCCACTCGTCATCTTGCTCATCCTCAACCCGGCGCTTGCGTGCCTGCAGCTCTTTCTCGGCAGCCTGGCGGGCATGAAACTCTGCCTCAACAGCTTCGATACGGGCATTCCAGTCCTCACACGCGAGTTCAATGTCTCGAAGTGTGAACCCGCTGATGGTTTCGGAGTCTGAATCATGATCGAGCTCGAATTGAGCCACGTACTCGTCGTGAGTAGAACCCTCCTTGTCGCAGTGTACCAGCGCCGCCACCAAAGTCTCGTGCGATCCGCGCTTGCCTGTTGCAGCCCCAGGAATGCGGAATTGCTTCTCTTGGTCGTTGCCCATCTCGAGAGTCTGTTTGCTCGTCACAAGGTGCTTTGGCTTCCTGCCAGGCTTCTTTTCTTTCCAAGTTGCCTTCTTCGGTGGCAAGAGTTCGCTCCATGTGAGGACGTGTCCTTTCTTGAATGCGGGCCACGCTGCCTTCAAGAGGTCCTCCACGGTCTCCGCGGCAGCTGGAATATCAGGGTCCTGGTTCGCAGACCCATTCAGGTGAGGATCCGGGTCGAAATTAATATCAGCGAAGCTGATTCCTGCGTCTGTCGGATGTGAGTCGTCGGCAGTGTCGGTATCGCGTACATGAGGCGCTGGCGACTCGGGTCCGAGGATGGGATCGGTAGGCGAAGACGGGCCTTCGCCAAAGAGGTCGTCTGCGTCGTTGCTCGTGCCGCCGTCATCGGTGAGGGCTGGCATCTCGAGAGACGTGCCTGCGCTAGGCTCCTCCTCGTCCGGGAGGTCATCGTCGCTGATGTCTTCAAAGTCTTGCGCATCGTCGGCCTTATTGGTCTGGTCGAAAGGCGTGTCGTCGAGAGTCAGTCCACCGCTTCCGCCTTCCTGGCTCTGCTCCAGCAGCCGCGCAATCTCGCGCTCATCAGCTGCGTTTTGCGCCTTCCAAGCGTTGTCGTCCTTGGACGAGAACTCGTTCTCTTCCGCCATGTTTGCTCTCGGTCGCGTTCCTCTCGCCAGCTTCCTCCCACGGCGTGGTGAGTCGGAGAGACTACTAGATCAATCTCTGTATAGCGGCCACCAAGCACTTCGGTTGGTGACCGGCTCGACGAAGGATACGGCGGCGCGATGTGTGGCGATGAGGACGTGGGCGTAATGAGGAGGCACGAATGTTGCCTGTTGCGTGGAGGAGTTGCAGTCGCGGAAACTCGCTGGAGTTGCTGAGTCAGCCATAGCTTCCACGCCAGATGGTCCGTGCGTTCACGCAAGCAGTCTAGCCTGTGATGGTAGAAAATACAGCAGCGTCTCACACCAAAGTTTGCGTGGCACCTGGAAAAGCTTTGTTTCTGCCTACTTGCCAGTCTCCATGAGCCACTGACCAGGGTATCCTCGGCGCATTCATCACCAACGCGAATGACGTCGCCAGGTACGAATACATCCACGCGCCTCATTCGCAGTCTTTTCTAAATTATTGTCTCTGGGTGACTTCGGCATTTTCTTTCTAGTCAGGCTACGGGTCCCCTCTTACGCTCTCGCCTTGTACATAGCTGTTGCGTCAAGTTCCTCCAAAGGTGTCCGTACATTTCTGATATAACCATCAGGTTGTGTCACTTTGGCTTTGACCTATATGAACTGCATTCTACGCGAGGCCTGACTACTCTGGTCTACAAATGTCCACAAGGTCTTTATGCAGAAGGTTGAGTGAGCAGAGGTCATGAATGCGGTGGCTATCTTGCACGCTGCAGTTGCCCGAGACAGGCGGGGCGTGCAGTCAGAGAGCCCCATGCAACAATAGGCCTTCACTGATTGTTGTCCTTTTAAGGAGGACACAATAGAAAGTACCTATTTATTCACCTCGCAATCTCGGAGCAGAGTTGCAGGCGGTATGCCGTTGGATACTGATGCTCCAGCAATGGGCATGTCGCTAACACGGCCCAGCCCAGCATAAAACCAGTGCAAGGGCATCATGAATCTGGACCAATTAGTCTGGCAATGGCCAGAATAGACATTAGCAGCCATGCAACTCCCTGATTGCAGTTTGACGGTACACTACATGGCTGCCTTAACCCAGGGCATAAGCCGCCAGATGCATGATAGACTGGGGATTCAGGCGGGAGCAACCATCTCTGGACCTCGGTGGCCCCTCCTGTGTGGCCGGGGGCCAACACAGTTCTGTAGTGGAAACGGGAAATGCTTGCGCATTGACGCGGTATGTCTTCAACGGTTGCGTTTCTGACACGTCTAATACATCTATGGCCATGGCGGCTGGACCTTATCCAATCGACCAACCAGGCAGTTCCTTTCATGTGATCATATACATGGTTCTTAAATATAAGAACATCCAAACCAAAAAGCAAACGCTCGTCGTGTGCCCTGGCCAACAGCCCGGTCCACCAAACCCGTCCAACCGCGCCTTGGGTATCGGTCGCCTCGTGGCGAAGCACAATCATACACGTTCCAGGACTCAGATGAGGAACACTTCAAGCAGCGTGAGAATAGTTGCTCAAGCGAGGAAAACAGCGGCCAAGACAGCCGCGACGGCGGGCCAGATACCGGCTGCCTCAACCAGGCTCCGCATGCCCAGGCCGGCCGAGGAGGAGCCATCTTCGTCGTCGGGTCCGTCGGCCGTCGTGCCGTTGGGCAGGGTGCCGTTGATGAAGATGGTCTTGTCGCCCTTGTAGGTGCCGACGTTGACGACGCTCTTGTTGAGGGCCTGGTAGCTGCCGTTGCCGAGGAGTTCGTCGTAGTAGGCGGTGCTGTTGTTCTCGTCGCAGCCGCACACTTCGTGCTCGGCGCAGGCGCAGAGCACCTTGGCCGTCTCGTTCTTATCCGTGGTGGCATTGTGGTAGTGGTGGACGTAGTTGTAGGGGTACATGTGCGCGCCGTAGAGCCAGACCCCCGGCCAAAAGGCCAGCGCGCCACCGATGAGGACGAAGGGCACGATGCCGGCAGGGCTGACGCCGCCGGCACGGTAGGGTCGAGAGCCTCCCCCGGCGTAGAAGCGGCCGCCGCCGAACCCGGGAGCAGGACCGGAGCCCCCGCGCGACGTGCCGCCGCCGTTGGACTTGGGGGAAGTGTTTCCGCCGCGCCTGTGATATCGTTGTTAGTGCTGGGGACAGCCACGAATAGCTGCTGAGCGACTCACGACCCAGAGCTGCCGCCGCCAGAGCTGCCGCCGCCAGAGCTGCCGCCGCCTCGCGACCCTCCGCCGCTGCTACCACCTCCTCGGCCACCGCTGCCACCTCCTCCTCTGCGCTTGTACAGATCTTGCTGTGCCTCCATGTCCAACCTGACGACGTCCCGGGGTGCGTCAATCACGCCGGCGGCCGCTGTGCTGAACAGCGACACCGCCATGAGCGCGAAGTCGAAGCGCATTGTGGTGGTGTGTAGTCGCGAACC
Organism: Tolypocladium nubicola; assembly: GCA_024340505.1. Lineage (NCBI taxonomy): Eukaryota > Fungi > Ascomycota > Sordariomycetes > Hypocreales > Ophiocordycipitaceae > Tolypocladium > Tolypocladium nubicola. The sequence goes on along the minus strand of JALHCA010000678.1, from coordinate 23,435 downwards.
GCGACCGATGAGTGGAACTGATGCTTTGACTGAACAGTCGAGTGGAGATGCTTGTGTAACCCAACGAGCAAACCGCAGTCGCTGCAGGATGCGCAAGAACGGCGATTGATTGAGCGATTAAGATGGCGTGGGAAAGCGAGTGTCAAGTCGGGTAGTGCAAGATGTCGCAGCCAAGACGGGGGAGGGAGCAAGCGCAGTCTTAAGGCACCAGAGGCAAGGATGGGCCGGCGAGAGGCTAAATTTTAGCGTTCGGGTTCCAAATCAATGCTGCCCACAGTCGCTCGCATCGGGCAGGGCAGAATGCACGCCAAGAAGGAGGAACGAAGAGCTACGCCGACCTATCTGACTGATTTCACCAGCGCAGGAGCAGTAAGCGGTCGGATTGGCGTCGCCACTGGAGGTGGCGATGGGAGGCAGAGGTGCTGGGGAATGAGGTCACTGGGCGAGACCCTGCAGACGGCTTTCCCTCGCTGGGACGTAGTGGCGAGGCGCTGTGGAGCCTTGGAATCACAGCCAGCACGCGAAATGAGCCACTTTGGTACGGCTGACGGATGCGGCATGAACAATTCCAGGGGTGAGCCCGCCATCAAGTTGTGTTGATATAGTTCGGCGACTCTTTTGGCATCGCTGTCCATCTGCATCGTGGTGAGGTTCGATGCCATCGCGACGTTTTGCGCGACTCTACTTCGTACGCAGTGACCCTTGTGTCAAGACGTCGTGAGACATAAACTGCAGCCCGGATCGCAGGATCGCATCGACGTCTACGGATTAGGCACCGCCGGATGCTGGTAAGCTAGCTAGCCGCTCCCCGTGCTGAGCCACCGCCCCTGGGCAGTTGTGGAACCGAACGTTGCAAACTTCCAGAAGACTGCCCGGTCCGTACGACGACTGTTGGTACGTGGGGGATGCAGCTGACGGGCTGTGCAACCTTATCCCATCCACACCACGAAACAAGCGCCAAGGGCAGTGCAAACACCGGCGGTCACGTCCTCGGGTCTGGCGGAAGCGCTTTCGCCTCGCTGGAAGCCTGACCTGGGCGTCTCTCTGCCATAGCCACGCAGTTGTTTCGCCGCGTGTCATTGACCCGTGATCTGATCTTCATGCGGCTGGTGTTTCAGCCGGCGCTTGTCCAGCGCGATTTGCATGTCCGTTGGGGTGAATGTGTATTGCCCTGGCAATCGGGCTCAGAAAGGAGATATCGAGACAAGCTTTTCTTCTCCGTAGCCAGCGGGCGCCCTGCGGCATCTTGGCACGGGATCTCACTGGCAAGTATCTCGATCGTTTCATATTGATTGAACATGCCGTGGAGCCAAGCCCTGGCTGCGATCTTCCTCCACAAGGCGGTAGCACTGCAGCGTTTATCAGATGCTCAACCTGTATGAGCAAGCCTGGACAATATGGCTCTGCTGGTTTCTGCTTGGAAAGCCGAAATCGTTGTATGGTATCATGACGGTATCATGATGCATTTCAGAGGCACTGCTTGTTGAAATGCGCTCCCTCATTCAGCTATCGCGACAAAGGAAACATACGCGATGCCGTGCCTTTCGTGTTCACTGTGCCGAACGTTGTTCCAGCCTCCGATGGCATATCTCTCGCAAAGGTAGCCAATCGATGCCGTACTACAACTCACTCGATTGCCTCGCCATTCCTTGAGATATCCTGCAGTTCCTTCCAGGGTCCCTGCACCGGCACAATGACGATTTTGGCTACGCGGACCTGATGATGGCCGCGCTGACCCTTCAGGTTCAGGTGACGAATGGCGCCTCGAGGTGGGAAGCCCCCGGAAGGTCGTCCCCCTTCCTGGCCTTTGGAAGGGCCGGAACGAAGGAACTAAGCTCAGGATGTTCCTTGAGCCAGCGCCCGTACCAGTTCTTCGAGGGCGGCAGCGCCTCCGGGGTCCGCCGCCGCCGGAGGGTAATGCACACCTCCTCTACTTGTTTCCTCGTGGCCGGGGTGCCGTTGCGGTACATCCACATCACGTACCCCACGACGCCGGCGTCCTCGTCGTCGTTGAGGAACCGCGGCCGGCCCAGCGGCCGGGGGACGTGCTTGGTCAGGATGTGGTCGATGGCCCTGGCGACGGCGGACCTGCTGACGTTGTACTTGGTCGCGGCGTCGCGAATCGAGACGGGCCGCTGCTTGGGCTCCTTGTCGTCCCCGCCCTGCAGCGTGCTTTGGCTGAGGCGCTGTTCGCTGCAGCGAGACGCAATCACGTCCCGGGCGGCGGCGAGGACGTTCGGGCCAGCGACCATCGCGGAGGCACGGCACGACACGCAAAAGGTACTGAACGCGTACGTATGTAGTATGAAGCTATGTGGGAGTATGGACGCGTGCACGATGGCGGGGCTGGAGTTGATGCCTTGTTGTCCCCGAGTTTTGATGCCTTAGGCTTCAATGACTTTGCTACATGTGACGAAAGTCTTCCGAGATCATAGCCGCCAGATCATCCTCGACGACGAACCTCCAGCCCAGCATCGCCATGCCCCTGGCGCTCCGCACAGCAGCTGCAAATGCCGCCCCCGTGCCCGCCGCCTGCGTGAACCGCGGGTCGTGGCAGTTGAACTCGCTCGGCGTCGGGATCCCGACGAGCCCGTGGAAGCTGGGCACCCGGTACGAGATGTTGCCCATGTCAGTCGACACGCTGCGGCGGAAGTCGCGCAGGGCCACGACGGATTCGGCGTCGGCCATGCTGTTCATTTCGTCGGCGTATGCGGTGCAGAGGGGCCCGTTGACTCGCATGTCCATGTAGACGGGCGTTGGCTCCCCGATCTTGACGTCGCATCCCGTGGCGCCAGCGGCACCTTTCAGACAGCCGTCTACCTTGGCCGTCAAGACATTGAGCTCCTTCATGGTCGATGCCCGAACGTCGACCGCAAGCCGTGTATAGTCGGGGATGGTTCCCGTGGACGAACCCCCGTGCTCGATGATCACATTCACTCTTTCTGCGGCCCGCATGTGCTGCCTGACCATGGCTATGCTCGAGTACGCCATCACCGCTGCATCCAGCGCGTTTACCCCCTTCCACGGCTCGCCTCCCGCGTGCGCGGACTTACCGACGTACTCGACAATGAGCATTCGCGCGGCGTTGCACTTGAAGCCGGCGAACCCTGTTGTCGATGGTCGCAGGCCCTCCTGGAGCTGGAACGAGCAGTGGGACACGGGATGCATCATGACGGCAATCTCGGGATTCTGCTCGCTGAACTCAGGAAAGGCGCCGGCTTTGAGGAGGACAGCTTTGCCGTTGCCGCCCTCCTCGGCGGGCGTGCCCAGAACTCGGACTCGCACCGCTGGTTTCGCCTCCATGGAGTCCAGAGTCCTGACCAGCGCCACGAAGCCGGCTACGGATGCAGTAGCAATCAGATTATGCCCGCAAGCATGGCCAACATCGGGTAGAGCGTCGTACTCGGCGCAGAATGTGACTGCGAATCCCGGGTCGTGCTTCTTGGTCATCATCGACTGTCGACCAAGTCGCCTCGAAACACGTATCTAGCCCGTAGGCGGACCGCTTCACTTCGAACCCTTCACCCTCTAGAAACCCCGAGATTGAATCGTGCGCAATATGCTCTTCGAAGAGAAGCTCAGGGTTCTGGTGGATCTTTTGGTTGAGTGACCAGAGCTTGTCGTTGAGGGCGGTGACAGCATCTGCGACAGACTTTCGAGCCACTTCAATATCCATCGTGTCGAGTTGTAAGTCCAATGAAAGGCGAGTTTCGTATTCAATTGAATCAGATAATTTTGAGGCAGCTCCTATTTATGAAGGCGACCAAATCCTGAGGAGGCGGAACCAACAAATGCTAATGGATGCCGAGCTCCGAGCTCCGAGGGCGGCGATCATCCTTCACACTTCGGCTCAGAGACCAGACAGAAGTGCGAATACAGCAGCAGGTGTAGAATTTATTGTGAACTGCTATTTACAGCCTGGCAGCTATCGTCCAAGGTGGCTCCATCCACTCACACCTTGGCGGACAACTTCGTCCCAGCCTAGGACACCCTCAACGCAAGCATCAACACGGCGGTAGCAAGTATCGCCAACCCACAAAACAGCTGAACACCCAAGTAGTTTCCTGTATGCATCAGAATCGCTCCCGCGATAGGCGTGCCGCAAAGCGAGCCAAAGCCATTGATCACCGACGCCATGCCCATTCTCGTCCCCAGCCGACTCATGTCCTTGGTCAGCGCCGCCAATACCACAGCCGGCATGGCGATAATCCCGCCTGAAGCAAAGCCGTACATGACGGCGAAAACCACGTTCCCGGCTGCAGTCTGCATAGCGATCCAGCAGAGTGTCACGATGGCGCAGCACACTGCTGCTATGAGCATCGTGTTGATGGGCCCGATCTTACCTGCAAAGTACGTCGGCACAATGCGTCCAGGGACTGAGGCAGCGTTGAGGATGGCAACTAGATATAGAGCCAAGGTTCCTTCAGCTAGACCGTGTCTCAGGGCGTATTGTTGGAGATAGAATACGGGGCCAAAAAAGCCGACGTAGCTGAAGAACATGGCTGCGCAGTACAGCCGATATGGTGCCTCGGCGAAGGCGTCCCAGTCCACCAGCGACCGCCTGCCACTTGGTTTCCCCCGTGGTTTGAAAACAATGAGTGCAAAGCCGCATGTTGCTAGCGCAATGAATCCGATGACCCGTGTAGCCCACGCAAACCCGATCGTCGGCTCTAGTCTCTGGAATATGAGAGGGTAGATAGTCCCGCCGAGACTGCTGCCTGACGTTACAATCCCAACGGCCAGCGCACGCTTGTTGGAGAAGTATCGAGGAATGAGTGCAAGCGATGGGATGTAGAGGAGCCCCGTGCCGATCCCGATGCAGACGGCTTGTGAGAGCATCACCTGCCAATAACTCTGGCAGAGGCTGGTGAACATGAAGCCCAGGACAATGAGCACCGTGCCGGATACGACCAGCATTCTGAAGAGGCCCATGTCGTATAGGGGACCTGATACGACGCCGACAATGAGCAGGAGAAAGGACTGCGTCGACCCGATCCAGGATATTGCGTCTGCGGAGTGGTCCCTGAGGGCGCCGTTTTCGTAGTACGTCTGGTACACGCCGAAAGAGTTTATAATTCCCCTTGAACTTAGTTAGCGATTTACTATTGTACTCTGTGAGGAAGCTCAAACCATGAATTGAAGAAGAGCGCAAAAGAGCCGGCAACTTGTAGCCACGCCACGAAACCGCCGTCGGGGCACACATCTGGATCTTCCGCGACTGGGTCTTGTTCCTCTGATGAATCCCTATGACCTCTTTCGTGCAAGTCGCCTTTTTCCTTGTTGATACTGTCCTTCGTTTCGACAGCTCCATCGTCAATTCGGTTTGAGGCAGAGGCAGACATGGCGCAAGGGGACGACCAGCTCACAACGTCGGGGAAGGAATGTACCAAAGTTGTCGCTAACAAGTATGAAAACAAATTTTCGAAACAGGAATCATTATTTATAAGAGAAGTGCAGCATTTGCGGACTTTACCTATCCGTATTCGTGCCTCAAGGGTATATATGTTGGTTGGGGATGCAAGACGGCAGTCCGATTGCCGAGCGCCGCGCCCTGAGCAGCATGTGTCATTGACATTGAGAGGTAGAACAGATTGAAAATTGAAATAATGCTGTCTAAGAGCAGGGAAATCTAAATAGTATATCACCGAGACGCACAAGAATGTGGCCCTTGAATGCGGCCATTGAATGTGGCCATGTGACGCTCAAAGGACAGCCCTGGAGATTCTATTGAGAGTCGTAAGCAGGCTCTCCATGTCACAGCTGGCCTTAGGCAGAGTGAACATCAAAAGATAAAGAGGACCAATAACAAACTTCCTTAAATGGCACCTTCCGAAGACGAAAGCTCAAATTTGTCTAATGTGAACGGTGGAGATTGACGAGGTGAGTCTAGTTGAGCCACACCAATCGAAAGCCGAGCGCCGAAGCCGAGCGCCGAGCTCTTACACCCTTTCTCACCCACTCACCTCTTGCAACAGTCCTCGACCTCATGTTGGATGTAACTGGGCTGGCGCACAGCTATACCGCGATACAGGCTGCGGCAGTCTGAGCCGACATGGCCTCACACTCCGGCTCTCCGATTCCGCCCGGCGCCCCTCGCCGCCGCAACGGCCGACAGCAGGCGTGCGAGCCATGCCGCAAGCGCAAGGTGGCCTGCGATCACCGACTCCCCGTCTGTTCCAGATGCAGACGCCGCGGCACCTCGAGTAGCTGCGTTTACCTGGTTCAGGGCCGTTCCGCGGTAGCCCAATCCCCGTTGACGCCGTCGTCCGGGCTGGTCGAGCCGCACCACTCGCCGGGGACCGATTCACCAGAGACATTCACGCCGCAGTCTGAATGGAACATCGGATACCGCGGGGCGACGAGCTTCTCTGCCGTGTTCCAGGAAGCGCAGAACAGCTTGCCGTTCACGGACGGGACGCCTGCCCTGGACGAAGCAGAGGCCGTGGATGGCTCGCGGTCGAGGCTGATGCTGGACGACAAGACATTCGAGACGGCTTTGTGCATTCTCCGTAGCATACCGGATAAGGAAGCGTCGTACCTATTATTCAAGAAGCACGTCAATCCTAATGACGGATGGTGTCGACTGGCAGCGGCGCGACTGATCGACAGCTTGTGGACATCATTCGGCACCGTCCTTGATGGCGACCGGAGACAAGACCACCTAGCACAAATGGCTCTACGTCTGTGCCGGAATAGCTCTAGGCTTCTGAGAGAAGACTACCGAGATCCGGAGGAATGGTTCCAAAGCTTCTCCGGACATAACCTGCGATGGGAAGCGCTCGGGATCCTCTTCACGTACTGGGCGCTCGGTGCCCTGGCCTTGCCAGAAGGCATTACGAAGGATGAAAGCCGCACGCTGGGTGGGAGCGACCCTCAGAAGCTCATGCGAAAGTACAAGGCTAGTTCGAGGAGTTGCATCAATATATGCAGAAACGCCTCCTGCGCTAACACGCAGCTGCTGTATACAGTATACAAGCAAAGCATCCTGGAGTCGATAGTATACGGCGACACGAGTAAGCAATGCTCTCTCACGACGAGCTGAATCCCATAGACTGACGCTGTGAACAGGCGTGCAGCACTGCAGGATACACGGCGAGGCAGTCTCCCTGGCGACATTCCTGGGCCTCCATGCCTCTGTTTCACGGGATGCACATGACCGTTCGATATCTGCACAGATCAAAAGGCGGCTGTTTGCGGTGATTTACAACGTCGACAAGGTCCTGGCAACGTTTGCCGGCCGGCCGCCGCTTCTCAGCCACAGGTTTGCGTCGACGCCGCTTCCGCTGGACATGAGCGACGAAGAGCTGCTCGGGTACCGGCCGTCGGATCCCGGTGCTGCGAGGGACCGGACAGTAGATGAGAACGGCTGGAGCACGAGCGGGAAGATCTACTCGACAACCATTCTGCGCGCGAGGACCATGATGGCCGTCGTCAGGGACTCGATCCTGGAGATCTGCCTGCAAGCCACCGCGTGCGGCGGCAGGGAGACGTTGCTGTAAGCCTCGCCGCGTTCCGGACGTCATGCGCCCAATCTGACCAGTCGTGCAGTGAGCTCAAGGAGCGAGAGATGGACATCATATCACAGTTTCCGGCGTGCATAGTTTACCGCGACGACGATACGACGAACAGAGCCGTCGACGGCCCAACGCTGTACTCCAAGATCCTGGTGCGGCTGGAGCACCTGCAGAACCTCTTCTTCATCGAGCGGCTGCTGACCAAGGAGAGCCGCGCGCCAGCGTCGCAGATGCTAGAAATCAGCATGGAGCTCGTCTCCCTGACGCTCATCTTCTGGACGCACCAGGACCGCCTGCACGGCCTGCGGGGCGACTCGGAGTGGCTCGTCATGTCGTACGCCGCGCCCGCGGGCGGCGTCCTGTGCCTGGAGCTGCTAAAGGGCTCGGGCTCGGGCTCGGGCCCGGCGACGGTGACGCGCTCCAGCATGGTCCAGCAGCTGAGCCTGCTGGTCGGGTTCCTCGACTGGGTCGGCCCGTCGGCGCCCAACAGCGGCATCTGCCAGAGCGTGAAGAGGGTGGTGCGGCACGTGCTGGACCAGACGCTGAATCCCCCGGCCGAGGACGACCGGGTGGGCGCGGCGGAGGGCGTGGGCTTCTCGGCGGATATGAATGAGTTCTTTAGCTTTGACCTGCTGGATACGTTTGACTGGCTGCGGCCGGAGGGCGGGAGTTGACTACGCGCGTCAGGTCTGTGATGGTGTGGCATATAGTTTTAGAATGATACCCGATGCTTGAGGTGATTCACTTTATGAGTGATCGGAAGACGAGGTCGTGATGCGGAAGATGAGGCCGTGATGCGGAAGATGAAGCCGTGATGCTGTTGGGAGAAATCGTGGAGGTTACAAGCCAAGATCCCCACCTGAGTGCTCCAACGTCACCTCACCTGACATAACCTCGATCTCTCACATCCGCGTCTCGCCCAGCTCCCTCGGTCACCACAACTCAGCCCATACAAAGCGCTGCATAAATACTCGAGTCTGCTTCAGCAAGACACATCCCAGGGCCCAAGATGCCCAACGACATCGACAAATCGCTGCTCGACCGCCTCCAGGCGTTGCGCGGCGCCAGCGCGACTCCAGAGCGCCCGGCCCCAACGCAGTAAGAGCCCGGCACCATCCACGACCTGAACAGGAAAGCCAACTAACTATCTCTAGAATCAACATCAATCTGGTTGAGCGCGCAAAGACGCCCACGCGAGAGGACGCGCTGGCCGCCCGGCTAAAGTCCCTACGTGAGCACGGAGCATCGCCCTCATCAACGCCAGCAAAGGACCCGCACCCAGCGCCAAGCAACGGCGACGGGAATGCAGCACGGGGGGGCCCAGAGGACGACGCCGTAGACGCCCTGTTCGAGACCGACGACCAGACGCTCGAGGAGCTCCTCGGCGACGTCGACGCAGCGGAGGAGCAGAGAGCGCCGGATGAGCCGCGCGACGAGGACGTCAAGGCGTTGCTGGAGCAGCTATCTCGCTCTGTGCCGGGGGATGACGAGAAGGCGCCCGGGGAGGGCGACTCGGATGACTCGGACGGGGGGCAGATGAACCGCGAGGTGGACGATGTGATTGCCAGACTCCGCGACGAGGCCGAGGTGGACACCGCGCTGGGCCAGGACAGCCCCCAAGACGACGACGAAGAACAACAGCACCAACCCACACACGAACCGCCAGACCTGCCATCCCTCCCCCCCAACCTCGACTCTCTCCCCTCAACGCACTCCCGCCCCAGAACCACCCTCGACGACCTAACCGCGCGCATGGCCGCCCTCCGCGCCCCGACCTCCCCGTCATCCGCCCTCCCCTCCGTGCCGACGTCCCAGCCCGCCGGCAAGCCCGCGCGCCGGCTCGCCAGCACGACGGCCTACACCGACGACGACGTCGACTCGTGGTGCACCGTCTGCCTCAAGGACGCGACGCTGCGCTGCCTCGGCTGCGACGGAGACCCCTACTGCGCGCGCTGCTGGCGCGAGATGCATGTCGGCCCCGCGGCGGGCTTTGACGAGAGGAGCCATCGGGCGGTGCAGTTTACGAGGAGTAGGAAGAAGGAGGACGGGCGGCGGGTGGCGCTGGGGGCGTCGTGAGATGTCATGTGTGAGCGAGTCTCTTGATAGGCTCAAGGGTTCAATATAAAACGCTGCGTGCCCTATGTATGCCGAGGCGCAAACCAGATGCAATGCCTGTCCGTACGTCGTTACAAACTCCCGTTCCAAACCAGCGTGTTTCCACTATCCATTCCCGTTTTTGTACCAGCCGACCGATATCCTACCCCTACAGTGCCGTGAATATTCGGAACAATTTACATGTGCTCTACTGCTCATGCCTGCGACGAGCTTCCTCCGTTCCTGGCACCCGCGCCGTTGCTCGCGCCAGCCTTGCCCCTGACGTCCTGCCACGTCGCGCCGAACCGGCGCCCCGTGGACGCCAGCAGGCTCTCCTCCTCGTCCGCCTCGGCGTCCTCGTCAATCTCCGCGACGCTGAGCCTGGGCGTGTGGAACAGGGCGGTGACCAGGACGAGGAGGAACACGCCCAGCAAGGCAAACTGCGCCCAAAAGTCGACGATGCCGAAGAACGGCCACGTGATGGTGATGCGGTTGAGGAACGTGGACATTACCGAGGGCGTGCAGACGTCCTGCGCGTGCTTGTACTCCAAGGCCTCGGAGCACGGCCGGATCTTGTCCGAGTAGGGCTCGCAGACGGGCTGCTCGCCGGGGTGGGCGGGCTCGTTGGCGCAGAACGTCTGCGTGCCGTAGATGGAGTACTGGGGGGCGATGAGCATGGCAACCGCGTAGTTGATTGCCAGGATCACCAGGGCCATCATGACGGTCGCGATGAGGAGTGCCTGGGGCGCCGTGCGGCCCCTCCTGATCTGGAAGATCCGGATCCAGAGGAAGCGGATCCCGACGGTGGCAATGCCTGATATGGAGCTGCTGAAGAGGAACAGCACCAGGAGCGCCATCATGACGTAGTCGACGGGAAAGACCCTGGCGGCCTTGACGAAGATCCAGTTCATGGGCTGGAAGAGGTGGATATGGCCGAGGATGTAGCCGCACCGCTGCTTGCAGACCGAGTTCTTGGCCTTGTCGATGCCCGTGATCAACATGGACGCCCAGATAAGCAAGGAGAGGGCCAGGAGCAGGATGCCACCGAGCATCTTTATGGGGCGGAACAGAGCGCAGACTTTGAGCCACGCCTGGTACACGCGGCTCTTACCCTCGCCTTGCGCCTCGGCAGCCAGGCGCTCGCGCCGGACGAGCGTCTGCTCTTCTCTAACGAGCGCGTCCAGCTCCCGTCTATCCTTACGCGACATACCCTCCTCGCGACCGACGTTGCGCATCTCGAGCTGGCGCTGGCGTTCGCGGTTCTGCTCGAGCTGGGAGGCGGTCGTGGCAGAAAGCTGCGGGGCGGAGATGGACGGCGCCGACTTGATGAAGGAGATGGGCATGAGGGCGAGGCCGGCCCCCGTGTACACGACGTACAGCAGGGTGCCGAGGGTGACGAGCAGGCCGAGGGCGAACGTGAGCGCCTTTTCGCCGTGGTTCTGCGCGACCAGCTTCTTGAAGTAGTCGAGGTCCCAGTGCGCCTTGGACGAGTCGCCCGCGGCGGGCACGAAGAAGCCCAGCAGGAAGAGCACCACGACCAGCGCGACGAAGAACAGGGTGTACTTGGCGGCAGCCCAGAAGCGACTCCTCCACGTGCGGCCCTCCTCCTCGAACTCGATCTCGTCATACTCCTCGTACCAGAAGTAGGCAAAGGGGATGACGACGAGGCACAGCAGCGCGTCGAGGCTGTAGAGGGCGTAGTAGACGACCTCGAGGGTGAGCAGGATGTCGGCGACGCGCGCGGGCGTGGCCCAGCTCTTCTTGGCGCCGAGGGCCGGCGCGCCCGTCGCGGAGACGAGGGCGATGTCGACGGGCAGCAGCAGCACGGTGGCGAGGAGCGCCGTGAGCGACACGATGGCGACGATGCTGACGACGGCGGAGCGGTCGCGCGGCGTCTGCCAGGTGAAGGTGGTGATGATGGCGGCGAGCAGGCAGAAGGCGACGGCGACGGCGTAGGTGACCCAGATGAGGCCGGTCTGCACGAGGCCGGCGTCGGCCATGGTGGGCGGCGTTGCGTTTGTCAGTCGGCTGCTGCGGTGCTGGAGAGTTGGTATGGTGTTGTTGAAGAAGGGGAGAGGCGTCAGCAACAGGTCATGTCCGAGGTGGAAACAAGCTGCGTGCCGGCCGAGCTGTCGAGTGACGTAATGAGGCTGCAGGCCAAACGGTCACTAATAATTATCAGCCACTGAAGATGACAACGGTGGAGTCGCCTGAACCAGGTTATCGCTCACTACCAGCTGAAGTATTAGCGCGGAAGCCCGTTCTGTTGACATCGTCCTCTGGACAGATATCTCCAATGCCACTGTTCACAGCATGGGATCAATTCACAGTAAGTTCCGACTCCGGCCCGCTGGAATCCTCTCCGGTACCTCTTTCCTGTCATTGGGTATGTTCTCGATCAAGGGTATTGTATCCGTACCAGTCGCTTGTTTACCTTTTGCGACACTGTCTCACTTTGTCAATGTGTGGCATTCCTTTTGTTTCACGTTGAGGGCCGTTCCTCTTCCCGTATCGTCATGTACACGATGGATATTCCAATGCACCTGGCAATTTCCAACACGTGTCCCGAGATGACTGCGAAAGACGCCGAGTGCACCACCCACGAATTCACTCCTGTGAAGGGGCCACACAACCCCCCTTGCTGAAAAATAATGTCGAGACGCAATCTGCAAGATCAGAGCGCCTGTTGAAGAGCCCGTGCGCATGTCCCCGATCATACGCCTCCAGCTGTCGGACTTGTTGTTCCCTGCTCACGTCACGCGCTGTGTAGAAGCAGAAGCGACTTTTTTATGAGAGGGACAGTTCTCTTCGCCGCCGTCTCGGGTCGGCAGTCGTGTTCCTCATGAAGTGTTTTAAACAAGGGTGGCGTGTAGATCTGTGACCGCTAGAGATCTCCCTAGGCTAGGGCACAAGCCAGGGCTCAGCGCCGCGAGATCTACGATCACGAAAGAGAGCAAGTCTCACGAAATAGTCAGAGAAACCACATGGATTATACAAAATTTCTCGAGCGATTAACTTCTTTCTGGCATTGTATCATTGTATCCACTCCTTGCTGTAGCGCAAGAGTTCACAGAGTTTTGTCACGGGATCGTTCGATGTCCCAGTGGCTCCATCGCTCAACTGTTTGATCAGCCTCTTTATTAACCCGGAGCCATACTGGAGACCATCAACGGCTATGGGACCCTTCCAATCCGGACCACTCACTAGCATCATCTTCTCCCGCTTCTTCATTTTATACTCCACCTCGTGCCGAAATCCTCTGTCGAGCGGACACCAGGATCTCGTCAATACTATCATCAAATGCTAGGGTTAATACTACAGAAAGGCTTGTCTGCCTGGTATTGGGGATATATCCAAATCTGCCCTTCCTATCAAGACTCGTCCTTTTAGTCCGTGCATCATCTAAACTGCTATCACCCTGTCGTTACTTTCACTGAAACTTAGTTAAACCTTTTCTTTTTAGCTAAAGCCATAGTACTAGATAATTTGAACCTAGGCTTACGTTTCGTATTATCGGGACTACCAAGACAAGGAGCCCTAGGTAGTCTGCGGGGCTGTTGCTGGCCTTGGCTGTCTTGAGTTCCGCGTTGAGCTTTTACGAGTATACTTAGTATACGAAGTACTTCATCCCACAAAGATAGTACCTAGACGTTAAGAGTGGATCTCGGCACCGTTGAGCGGCCCGCCTCTTGTACATGCACCCCGCATTCCTGATTAGGATATCAATAGCAACATCAAGAGCAGCGTCAATGGGGACGGAGCAGATAGTGGGCACCCGGACGGGAACCAGGCTGGCTCTTGTAGGACCGCTTTGAAAGCTATTCTCCATGTATTTAGAGTACAGTCTATGGCGGCTGAAGCGGTGCCCTGTCCATGGCACGAGCAAGCGAGTTTGATGTAGGTTGAGTTACCCCCAAGTTCTTCCGGTGGTAGCAGAACCTATCAGTCTTATGCTGTGGTAGGATGCAGTAGGACTCGTGTCTGGAGGTGACATATTCACCGGTATCACAGAAAAGTTTCGGGACCCGGGGGATTGCGACGATGTCTATATATACTAGATACTGACAGTACTTGCCATCTAAACGGAGTGGAGGGGCGTTCCATGCGTAGCTCCATACGTCTGTAACATATCAGTCTTTGGATGGCCGGTCGGTGTTGATTTCTCTCAGAATTGTATCTGCGCCTGCTTTCACAAGTCTTGCAGCCAGTTCGTGACCGAGTGCTGTCGCTTCATCGTCGGTCCGTACCGTTGCATCGATGGTATCTTGGACGCTTTAGGAGCCGTCAAGGCTGACGACTATTGCTCTGATCCTTAGACGATGTGATGATTGATCGACCCACTCCGTCTCGACGCCGATCGGGACACTGCACCCGCCTTCAAGGGTACGCATGAGAGCCCGCTCCGCAAGACAGGTGAGAGTGGACTTTTGATCGACCAGCTGGTTGAGCAAGTCAAGTGTTCTGCTGTCTCCCTTGCGAATCTCCAAGCCGAGCGCTCCCTGACCGACTGCGTGCAAAATGCCACCGTCCTTGGAACCCAGATACTGGTTGATGCGATGCTTGAGGCCAACGCGCTCGAGGCCGGCTGCAGACATGACCATGCAGGTATACTCGCTCTTGGGGTCATCGACCTTGGCCAGGCGTGTCTCGACATTGCCGCGCAGGTTGGCAAAGCGCAGATGGGGGTACAGACGGCGAAGCTGCGCCGAGCGCCGAACCGACGAAGTGCCAACTACTGCGCCTTCTGGCAGCGTCTTCAAGCCGGTATAAGGCAGACCAGCCTTGACTATCAGGGCATCACGGGGATCATCGCGGAGAGGGATAGCTGCCAGGTCGCACGATTCGGGAAGACTGGTCGGCATATCTAGCCAACAGTTAAGGATCGCTCACACACGGATAGAGAGAAACGTAGCGGTCTCACCTTTGAGACAATGCACGATGACATCCAACTCACCAGAAGTGAGCTTATCCTCCAACTCGGCTGTCCATAGACTCTTTGCTCCAAAACTGTAGAGCGCCGTAGACTGGTCCTTGTCGCCAAGGGTGCGGAGTGCTTCAATCTCAAAGCATCGGTCGGGCGCAATCTTCTGCAGACTATCACGGATACCCTCAGCCTGGACGACAGCCAGGTTTGATCTTCGGGTACCGATCCGTAGCGGCTGGGCGGAAGGAGGATGTTCCACCATGATTGCGGTGCTATGCAGAGAGAAAGCAGAAGAGAGAAGGAGAGAGAAGGGTTGCGAAGACAACTTGACGTGTCTGGAGCGCCTTAAATACACGCTTGGGTGGTGGATCTTCGGGATCGAGGCGGGGCGGCCTACGGATGGCCGGGGCACTTTGTAAAACTCCTTCACTTCCTTTCGGGTTTAGGCGCTCCATCCTCAAGACTTCTTCGGGTCAGCTTGAGAGACGTTTGGTGACTAACAGCGGGCTCGGCATCAGTCAATATTGCAAAATGGCATCCCGTTCGCAAAGCATGTGCAATGTTGATACGCACAACGCAATACGATTAAGTACTCACAAATTGAGTGACCTTTGCCAAGCGAATAGATAGAGCGATACGATGTTTTAACAAACAATTTAATTTGCCATCATTAAGACCTGACGGCAGCGAGTATACCAAACAAGAAGAGTGAGGTCGCCCAGCCCGATACCCTAGATGGCACTGAAACATGCCTCATCCGATAGTGTATTGTTTCGGGAAATTGTTCAATTTATTTCTTTAAACCATCACTATACGTCGGCAACAAGGGTCACAGCAGTCATGGATAGTGGACTGACCAGGTCATACTGCGCGAGTCCAAGACAATGCTGTCATTTCGCCGTCCTCTCCTGGCGCCGCTGCGCTATCTGCATCCCCAGCAAGGCGTCCCAGGTCCCATCCTCAGGACCCTCCTGTTTTGCGCGCATCCATCACCCAGCCGTTTCGCTGTGCTGCCTCTTGTACCCAATCGACCAAGGGCCCTTCACCACTCTGGGTAAATGTTGGATACATCTCCAGCCGATGAGACCGAAACGGAGAAGCTTCTTCAAACGCACCTTCAACAACCCGAGGACATCAAGGAGACCAAAAAGGCAGAGGAAACTTGATACTCGTTGCAGCATCCCTTGTTCTTGCGGGATCCAAAATGGGGTTTGGCAAGCTTCCGCGGAACTTACGCCGACGGCTCGGCTTGGGATAAAGCCGTCAAACAAGTCCAAGCAGAATGCTAGCGTGGAAGGAAGAGCTTTCCCACCTACGACGCACCCGTCGTCAAGGACTGCCAGCGACTGGAGAACGCCACAGCTGTTGAAGTAGGAAAAGTGTTTGGCGAATGGCGTGTCTTTACTCGTGTTTCCTAAGCGTGACATACCATGCGCCGCTTCCTTTACCAATCCATGGTCCCAACTTATCCATCTCCTCCGCAAATATGGCGGTTTTCCCTGCATCCTCGTGGAGCTGCGTCGGTGCATTAATTATCAGCTGGTCTAGTTCAATGACAATATTTTTGGGGTCGAACCTCTCTGCTTTCCCACCCGAGGTAGTACACAGCCAGTCTTCGCTGTTGTCTTTCAACTCTCTCACACTTAGAGGGAGAAAAGGCTCTACCCTCAGGAGCATTCGTGTTGATGGAGAAGCCCCAGTCTCCTCCTACGAATCCTTGCATCCTATAGCAGTCGGTATATGTCTTCTGCATCGACTTGCGAAAAGCCACATCGGTAACGGGTGCGTTGGTCACGAGCTTCATCACAGCCTACATCTATCAGTGGAATTTCTTCAGAGTTCGGGTCATGACGTACAGTTTCGCAAATTGGCGCATGCAATGCTGCCACCAAGTTTTCCTGTATGGCGTCGTCCAGCTCCACTAGCGAGTCCGCTGCATCGCCTTGTGAAAGCGCTTTCAATGCGTCGGAGAGAGACGACCTCTGAAACAGGTCTTGCCCATCTGGCCATTCTGAGCAACGATGTCAGTTGGTGATATATGCACAATAAATGGCTCATGCGCACGGATGATCCAGGATATCTCGTGTCTCTTCTTGGGAAGAGCCGATGCCTGGGTTTGCGTTGAGTAGCCGAAATATTGGCTGGTGGCCCCCGCCTTGGCGACATCTTTACGAAGGGTCAGGAATGCCTGGTCGGAGATGATCATTGAGGCATTCAAAGTAGATCGAATAATTTGGGAGAACATCGCGCCGGCTAAGCCTAGTGTAGAGATCGAGAGCTGCAGAAACCAATGGAGGAAGACAAGGTTCTTATTCGGCCCTCTAAGCGATATCTGCTTCGTGAATCTTAGTCTTGAGTGTGGTGAGAAATAGATAGATGCCGAGTGGAAAGTGGAAAGCCATCTTACGGGTACAGATGATCTAGACTTATAAGGGGGTAAAGAAGCCACTTCTTGATAAAAGTCCAATTAAACCGTGAACATGGCATGGAAGCTGTTAGAGCTCGAGTAACTCCCAAACGGCAGGTCAGGGCGATACCATACGTTGGTGTTAGCGGGAACTTCGTGCTGCACGGTTTATAAGCGAAAGCCTCTCTAGATGCACGTGTATTCACGGAGATCGAGACGCGTAGAGACACTGTGCGAAATCGACCAGGAGCTGATTGAGGAGTCGAGCCACGGGGGCACAATAACGCGAGCCGCGAGCATGAATGGGGGCCAGGTCTTTATCAACGCGCTGGCGCAAATCGTTCAGGGGCATCTGCACGGAGGGGCGAGGGCGTCAAGACAACTATAGCGCATGTGTCTGGGATGCGAGAGTACGGCGTCCTTAAATAATAGAAGGTCTCACCGGACGGACTAATATATGGCCTCGACCACTTCCACAACCCTGTTGCAGTCGGCCTTTGGTGTGTTCGTTCCCTCTCAACAAAGTATAGGGGATTTAGAGAAAATTGTCATAATAAGGAACATAGGCTGGGCCAAAAGCAAGAAGGCTGTTTTCAAATACGAACACGCCGGCCTCAAATGTAACAGCCTCACCGGATTGCATCCTTCGTTTGGGATGCTGCACCATCCCGGCACTCTCTCCAGCGGACCGGCGCTGGGCCCACTGTCTGGCGCTCCAGGCCCCGAGATACGCCCCGCAGCGGCGCCGTAGTGCTACCCAAAGAGGCAATGCAGATCGGCCGCGGGTCTTGCTGAGACGAAAGTCCACTCGGAGGTGACGCATCTCTGCAGAGGGAGGCAGGGCGATGCGATATCACTTGCGTGTCTGCTATTATTCTTCTCGCGAGAACCGTCATATCTATTTCTTGCTTGCTTGCTTCTTTACTTCAACTGCCCGTGTATCCGTAAAACCCACCCACCCGCATACCCTTTATAAGAAGAATGTTTACCTAACCAGGATGCCTTTTCTACCTGTAAAGGAAGTATGCAGAGTAAGCCATGAGGGTCTCTGTGGTTCTTGTATATAGATACGCCTAGAAATATCGTAGCGGTGATGAGGTAGTCTTGCTTGTGGCTGCGGGTGACAGGGAGAGACGGTCAAATTCCTCCTTCCTGATGATGGGCAACAGCGACAGGAACAGATCAGTGAAGACATAGATGATGATTATGAGGAACTCCTCAGCGACAGGGGGTAGGTGTCGTGGACTTGTCCGTGTAAGATGGCCGCCTCCCTGGAGCCAAGCTGTGGGCGCTCCATTGGAACTGGTCGAGCGGGGTCCAGACAACGGACCGTGGCTGGCCGGGCCGCGCATTACCAGTCCGCTTCAGACCTGTCCGGACTCTGTTGCATCATTAATTCGCCCTTTTGCCTGGCCCGAGGTATGCTCCTTCGTTTGGAGAAGGAAGCGTTCGACTCCAATTGATCAATCGGGCGGGAAGAGCTGGACTTTTTTTTTGTCGCCTTACTTCTGCCACCTGACAGTCTGAATAGGGCCGACGGAGTATTACCAGGTGCTTGAGCCGTCACATTCGTGATACCGGAGACGGCTTCAACTCTAGCTTGTTTGCAAACATCATATTGCCGTCTTGCCTATGTTAGGTATTATGCCTTCTGCCATGTCGTGTGAACTACAAATGGAAGTCAGCAACCAACATGGTCGCACGAGGCTGGCGCCTCGCGGGCGCATCGCTCTATGACTGATCGATCATTTCATCCCAGTTTTGAGCATGCCTCTGCACGGGGCTCAATCCTGCACACAGCTGTTACCAGATGCGCGCCATGGAGACAATTGCCAACTGGCAGAGTGTCAATGCTGCATAGTTTTCGTCCCAATGGGGACCGAGTCTGCGATGCAATGTCGTCGAGGAGTGGAGGTTGCGGACGCTCTTGTGCTTGTGCGCCAGCCATCGGCGCACGGCGGTTGGTTGATCCGTCGCGACAGAAGCTCCAGCCTCCAGCTTCAAATTGGTCGCGACACTGCACCAGCCCAGTGCATCCCTCCCTCCCCCCGCGCAAAGCTTCCAGCCGACCGCCGCAAGCCCAATTCGACTCGGAGGGCGGCGGAATAATGACCTTGCAAACATGCAAGTATACACCGAGCTCGCGGCTCCTTCAGCCGTCTCCCACTCCCTGAGCCTGCCTCTCACGTCCGCCTCGGCCAGCAACCTCGTCGTCGCAAAGGGCTCGCTGCTGCAGATCTTCACGACCAAGTCCATTTCCGCCGAGTTTGACCCCCAGCACCAGCAGGAGGAACCCTCCAAGGTCGAGGCGCAGTTCGACCGCCGCGCCAACGACGACGATGGTCTCGAATCGTCCTTTCTCGGCTGCGAGACGATGCTCGTGCGCACCGACCGAACCACCAACACCAAGCTCGTGCTCGTCGCAGAGATTCCGCTGATGGGTACGGTCATCGGGCTTGCGAGGATCAAGGCCAAGAACACTGCGTCCGGCGGCGATGCCCTGCTGCTGGCGTACAAGGCGGCCAAGATGTGCCTGACCGAGTGGGATCCCCAGAGAAACACGCTCGAGACGACGTCGATCCACTACTACGAAAAGGACGAGCTGCAAGGGGCGCCCTGGGAATCGTCGGTTGGGGAATACGTCAACTACCTCGAAGCCGACCCCGGAAGTAGATGTGCCGCATTCAAGTTTGGCACCAGGAACCTCGCCATCCTCCCATTCGCACAATCCGAGGAGGATCTGGAGATGGGTGACTGGGACGAGGATCTGGACGGGCCGCGGCCCAACAAGGAGCCCACCATCACCAACGGAGAGGTCGACAGGCAAGAATCGGCATATACCCCCTCGTTTGTCCTGCGTCTGCCGTTGCTGGATCCCGCCCTGCTCCATCCGGTGCATCTGGCCTTTTTGCACGAATACCGGGAGCCGACGTTTGGAATCCTGTCTTCCAGCCAAGCCCCAGCTCCCGCCCTGGGTCTCAAGGATCATGTCTCATATAAGGTCTTTACTCTGGACCTGAAACAGAGAGCCTCGACGACCATTCTCTCCGTGACGGGGCTGCCGCAGGACCTCTTCAAGGTCGTCGCGCTGCCGGCACCCATGGGCGGCGCGCTGCTGGTGGGCCAAAACGAGCTGATCCATATCGACCAGTCAGGGAAACCCAATGGTGTGGCAGTCAACGACATGGCCAAGCAGATGACTTCGTTTAGTCTGGCTGATCAGTCGGGCTTGAACCTGCGCCTCGAAGGCTGCGCGGTCGAGCACCTTTCCGTCGAGAATGGCGAGCTGTTACTGATACTCAATGACGGCCGGCTCGGCACCGTCTGCTTCAAGATTGACGGCCGCACGGTATCTGGGATCAGCGTCAAGCTGGTGTCCCCGGAAAACGGCGGCAACCTGGTCAAGAGCAGAGTATCTTGCATCTCGCGATTGGGCAAGAATTCCTTCTTCCTGGGCAGCGAGACCAACGACTCCATCGTGCTGGGGTGGTCAAGGAAGCAGAGCCAAGAGAAGCGAAAAAAGTCTCGGCTCCTCGACCCGGACCTGGGGTTGGACGTGGACGACTTGGATTTGGACGACGACGAAGACGACGATCTGTACGGCAACGACACCGAGACAGCCAAACGGACACAGGCCGCTAACGGAACGACGAAATTGGGAGAGCTGACCTTCAGAATTCAAGATACCCTGCTCAGCATCGCCCCGATAATGGACTTTACGTCGGGCAGTCCTACATTTCTCCCCGGAAGCGAGGAGGAGACTTTGACAAAGGGTGTTTCGGCCGAGCTCCAGCTTGCTTGTGCCGTCGGCCAAGGGCGCGCAGGCTCAATCGCAATCCTGAACCGGCAGATCCAGCCAAAGATTGTCGGCCGCTTCGAGTTCCCCGAGGCAAGAGGCTTCTGGACCATGTGCGCCAAGAAGCCGCTGCCAAAGTCCTTGGGCGCAAGCGCGGCCGTGGGCGAAGACTACGACACTCCTGGCCAGTATGACAAGTACATGATTGTTGCCAAAGTCGACTTGGACGGGTACGAGACATCTGATGTGTACGCCCTGACAGCAGCAGGATTCGAGACGTTGAAAGAGACAGAGTTTGAGCCTGCTGCCGGCTTCACGGTGGAGGCCGGCACAATGGGGAAGCAGATGAGGATCATCCAGGTTCTCAAGTCCGAGGTTCGGTGCTACGACGGAGGTGAGTGCCTTTGGGGATTCTTGTGCTTGGACGTGTTGCTGACTGTCTCCAGACCTTGGACTGGCACAAATCCTGCCCATGCTGGATGAAGAGACTGGCGCCGAGCCGAGAGCACTGAGCGCGAGTATAGTCGACCCGTACTTGCTCCTGATTCGCGACGACGGCAGTGTGTTTATCGCACAAATCGACAGCAGCAACGAGCTCGAGGAACTAGACAAGAGTGACAGCGCCATACAGTCCACAAAGTGGGTGGCCGGTTGCCTGTACAACGACAGCCAAGGCGTCTTCCAAGCGTCTGTTGGTGACAAGGGGCAAGAGGTTGGAGACAGGATCATGATGTTCTTGCTCAGCTCCTCGGGGGCTCTACATGTGAGTGATGGCACGAACCGCGAGGGACCGGAGTCTAATGAAGTTAGATATACGCGCTGCCTAACCTGTCGGAGCCCGTCTTCACGGCAGAGTGCCTCACGTCCATTCCTCCATTCCTGTCTGCGGACTACACTGCTCGGAGAGGGGCAAGCCGCGAGAGCGTCGCGGAAATTCTGGTGGCAGACCTTGGCGACACGGTTTCACAAACTCCGTACCTAATTGTGAGCGTCCGATTCGAGAAGTCTTTGACGCCCTGGCTAACGATTCTAGGTACGCCACTCGTCAGATGACCTGTCCCTGTACGAGCCAGTTCGACACCAAGCAGACGAAGGCGCGACAACGTTGGCGGCGACGCTACTCTTCAAAAAGGCGGCGAACGCTGCCCTGGCAAAAGCACCCGAAGACATTTTAGAAGACGAAACGACCGAACTGCCACGTTTCGTGCCGCTGCGGCCTTGCGCCAACGTCGGCGGGTACAGCACCGTCTTTCTGCCGGGCCCGTCACCAAGTTTCATCCTCAAGAGCAGCAGGAGCGCGCCTCGGGTAATCGGACTGCAGGGTCTTGGGGTGCGCGGAATGAGCACCTTTCATACCGAGGGCTGCGATCGAGGCTTCATCTACGCCGACTCGGAAGGGATCGCAAGGGTCACGCAGCTGCCGGAAGCGACCAACTTTACGGACTTGGGCATCTCGGTCAAGAAGATCCCGCTGGACAGCGACGTCGGCAAAGTGTCGTATCACCACCCCACGGGCACCTACATTGCCGCCTGCTCAGCCACGGAGCCGTTTGAGCTGCCCCGCGACGACGACTACCACAAGGAGTGGGCCAAGGAGACGCTGAGCTTCCAGCCCACCATGCCCAAGGGCGTGCTCAAGCTCATCAACCCCGTGACGTGGACGGTGATCCACACGGTCGAGCTCGAGGCGTGCGAGAGCATCGAGAGCATGCGAACGCTGCACCTCGAGGTCTCGGAGGAAACCAAGGAGCGGCGGATGCTGGTCGCCGTGGGCACGGCGCTGTCCAAGGGCGAAGACCTGCCGACCAGGGGCCGGGTGCAAGTGTTTGACATTGTCACGGTCATCCCCGAGCCAGGGCGGCCAGAGACGAACCGACGGCTCAAGCTCATGGCCAAGGAGGAGATCCCCAGGGGCGGCGTCACGGCGCTGTCGGAGGTGGGTACGCAGGGCCTCATGCTCGTGGCGCAGGGCCAGAAGTGCATGGTGCGCGGCCTCAAGGAGGACGGCTCGCTGCTGCCGGTGGCGTTCCTGGACATGAACTGCCACGTCGCCAGCGTGCGGGAGCTGCCGGGGACGGGCCTGTGCCTCATGGCGGACTCGTTCAAGGGGCTGTGGTTCGCGGGCTACACGGAGGAGCCGTACACGTTCAAGGTGCTGGGCAAGAGCGGCGGGAACCTGCGGCTGCTGGTGGCGGACTTTCTGCCTGACGGGGAGGATCTGTCGATGGTGGCGGTGGACGCGGACGGGGACGTGCACATCCTCGAGTTCAACCCTGAGCGTGAGTCCCCCGGCCCCTGTTTCCCCGTTTCGGGCAGACATGACGAGCACATGCGCTGACACGCCGCAGATCCCAAGAGCCTCCAGGGCCACCTCCTCCTGCACCGCACCACCTTTTCCGTCACGCCCAACGCGCCGACGTCGACGCTCCTCCTCCCGCGCAGCGTGCCCCGGCCGTCGCCCGCGGCCAAACACCAGCCGCCGCCGCAGGGGCAGCAGGCGCACGTGCTGCTCCTCGCCTCCCCGTCGGGCCAGCTCTCGGCGCTCACGCCGCTGGCCGAGTCGACGTACCGCCGGCTGCTGCCGGTCACGAACCAGCTCCTGCCGGCGCTCGCGCCCCACGGCGGGCTGCACGCGCGCGCGCACCGGCAGCCCGACGCGCACGCCAGGGTCGGCGTCGGGGTCGAGACGGCGGCGAGCTC
>JALHCA010000676.1:0-31640 GCA_024340505.1 Tolypocladium nubicola | reverse complement strand
CCAATCCCCCCTCTACCCCCCCGCCTGCTGCGCTGCGCTTCGCTTTCTCGACGGAAGGATGCAGAGCCGGAATCGGTCGCCTCGAGTCGGCGAGCGGTGCCTCCAGAGAGCGCCTGCCTGCCCGCGTCCCGCTGGGGTGGGCGAGCGCAGCGCAGGCGCTCTGAACCCACCCACGCTCTGAAATGCAGCAGCCTGCCTCCATCGCTGCCTATCCCCAGACATGTGTCCTCTGTCCGGCGCATGCCCGTGAACGCCCTGCCTCTCCCGTCGGTCCGCTGTGGTTTTTTGCCCTCTCCCGCCGTCGTTGCTCGCCGTGGCCGCTGCTCGGCGGGAAAACCCCTCCCCAATCACGCCGCTTACTTACGCGTGGCAACTAGGACACATATCTCTTCGCTCGACTCTCTTCCTCTCCCTCCCGCAACCACCACCAGCACTTCTCAACGACGTACGACACGGGCCTCGTCGCCTCAGATCGCAATCATGGGTCTCGCATTTTCCAAGATTTTCGACAAGCTGTGGGGGAAGAAGGAGATGCGAATTCTGATGGTTGGTCTCGACGCCGCCGGTAAAACCACCATCCTCTACAAGCTCAAGCTCGGTGAAATCGTCACGACCATCCCCACCATTGGTACGATAATCCCTCGGCCGCTCTCCGCGCCTCTCCCATCGCCCCGACATGCTAACGTCGGGCCCCGCCATCAGGCTTCAACGTCGAGACCGTCGAGTACAAGAACATTCAGTTCACCGTGTGGGACGTCGGCGGCCAGGACAAGATCCGTCCTCTCTGGAGGCATTACTTCCAGAACACCCAGGGCATCATCTTCGTCGTCGACAGCAACGATCGCGACCGTATCGTCGAGGCCCGCGAGGAACTCCAGCGCATGCTCAACGAGGACGAGCTGCGGGATGCCATTCTGCTGGTCTTTGCCAACAAGCAGGATCTTCCTGTACGCCTTGCCCCGTCTCCCTTGTCCTCCTCCGCAATGGGCGACACGTAGCAGCTGACGCGCGACCTCTTGCACAGAATGCCATGAACGCCGCCGAGATCACCGACAAGCTCGGCCTCCACAGCCTGAGACAACGCGCCTGGGTATGTCCCCGTCTTTGGCCTCCCGCGCATCGACGCGTACCGTCGACGCCGAAACGACAGATGCTGACCATTCTTCCTCCCACAGTACATCCAGTCCACCTGCGCCACCTCTGGTGACGGTCTGTACGAGGGTCTCGAGTGGCTCGCCACCACCCTCCGCAAGGCCGGTCACCAGTAGAAGAACCAAGAGAGGCCTTTGGTCGGACGCCGCCTTCTCCCTCCTACTCCCTTCCTGTCACGCACTCTCTTCGCATCGGTCTTCTCCCAATCTCGTGGGTTCGGTTGTAATTTGCAAAGTTATCGGTCAACCCAATCGAAATTAGTCTATTAATCGTCTCGCGTCCCTTGCCCGACTTCACCCGCCGTTGCCTGTCGCTGTCGCCTTGGTGTTGTCGTGAAGCCCCGCTAATGAGCGCCCCCGCGCGGGATGCATCGATTTTGAGCGGGATCACGTGCGATATTTGCGAGGTCGATTGGACGGCAACACGGGTGTCTTTGGGGAAGTATTGCTGGGAGCTGGCATGCGGGGGGAGTCGGTTCGAATCCGGTTGCATTCCGGCCCTCGGATCCTGTCGCTTTGCGGAATCGATGTGAGCTCGGAGCTGCAGTCCGGGAGAGGGAGGCAGTGGTAGGAGAGGCGAAATGAGGGTGTCTCGCAAAGGCTGGCCTGGTTCACGATGGTGTTTGGTTCTTCACGTCTCTGGTGACGCAACGCGCGCTCTCTTCATCTCTCTTCATTGCGCTAGATTGGCGGAGTTGGGTTGTTCATTCATTGCAAGGCCTCCCGGCTGGGAATGATCGTAGCGGAGTGAGCGGGATGGAGAGGAAAGGGAAAAATTCAAAGTTGTTTGTTTTATGTCCGTTTGGTTCTCTCTATATTTACCTTTTTTTTTGCCTCGCGCTTCTGGCATGTTGGCAGACGCCAGGTACCTAGTTGAGGGTGGTGTTGCACAGTGGAAGAATCTATCATTTTTGTTTGACGAACACTCTACCCGCACTGCATGCACGAGTCGGAGCAGGATGTGAATTGTCGGCTCATCTGCAGAGTCGTGACGTCAGGTTGAAATTACAAAAGTGTTTTCATTGCTGTGCTATCATTCAATGCAGCTGGGTATCAATCATCGAGGGGAGTCGTGCACACAAGTAGTAGATTATACACAGTTCCTCCTCCAAAGCAGTCCATAAATCCTTTCCAACAACTCCGCGGTGCACTCCGTAGCCCATATAACACAAACCCCATGTTAAGACTCTTCGGAAGCATTTATCACCTCCAGGCCCTGCTTGTCGTCCCGCAGCGCCACCTCGGCAGTCTGCCCCATCTTGAGCTTGCCGCGGATGATCTTGTCCGCCAGGCCGTTGCCGATCTCGTTGGTGATCAGCCGGTTGAGCGGGCGGGCGCCAAACTTGGGGTCGTAGCCGCGCTCCGCGAGCCAGTCCTTGACGGTGTCGGGGACGGACAACGTGATGCGCCGGTCGTCGAGGCGGTGCTGCAGCTCCTTGAGGCGGATGTCGACAATGTCGCGGATGGCGCTCAGGGCGAGGCGCTTGAAGATGATGAAGGAGTCGATGCGGTTGAGGAACTCGGGCGGATACGCTTCGGCCACAACATCCATGACCGCCTTGCGGACGGATGGGTCCATTTCTCCGTCGGCGTTCTCCTTGTACGGGTGGAGGTGGTTCTGGCCGACAAGGATGTCTGCTCCCAGGTTCGACGTGAGGACGATGATGGTGTTCTTGAAGTCAACCTTGTGGCCCTGAGCATCGGTAAGGTAGCCTTCGTCGAGAACCTGGAGCAGAAGAGCGGAGATGTCGCGGTGCGCCTTTTCGAATTCGTCAAAGAGCAGGACCGCATACGGCTTGCGGCGGACAGCCTCGGTGAGCTGTCCGGCGTCCTCGTAGCCGACGTAGCCAGACGGTGCGCCAATGAGACGGGAGATGGTGTGCTTCTCCTGGAACTCCGACATGTCGAACCGGACGACGGCAGATTCCGTCGAGAAGAGGAATCCGGCGAGTTTCTTGCAGAGCTCCGTCTTGCCGACACCGGTCGGTCCCAGGAAGAAGAACAAAGCAAGTGGACGGTTTTCGCCGCTCAACCCGGCTCGCTGCAGGCGGACAGCGTTGGACACGGCCTTGATGGCATCGTCCTGCCCCTTGACGGCTTCCCGCAGTGTGTCCTCCATGTGGACCAACTTTTCGATGTGCCCAGAGGTCAGCTTTGAAACGGGGATACCTGTAATCCGCGAGACCACGTTGGCAATATCGTCCGCAGTTACCGCGTCGTGGATCAGAGCATCGTCGCCCTTGTCCTGCTGGGCCTCCCCGTCCGTTGGGAGCTTCTGTTCCAGGTCGGGTATCACACCAAACCTGAGCTCGGAGGCTCGCCCGAAGTTGCCATTTCGTTGTGCCTGTTCCAGCTCGAACTTGGCCTTGTCTAGATCTTCTTGCACCTTCTTGACCGATTCGATTTCGGCCTTTTCTTTGTCCCACCGGGCATTGAGCTCCGAGATCTCATCATTGTACTTCTTGAGATCCTTCTCAAGCTTCTCCCGGCGCTCCTTGCTCGCGACATCATTTTCTTTGCGCAAGCTTTCGAGTTCGATCTGGACAGTCATGATCTTGTGGTCGAGTCGCATAATATCTTCCGGTTTGGATTCGTGTTGCAACTTCAGGTGGCTGGCGGCTTCATCCATCAAATCGATAGCCTTGTCTGGGAGGAAGCGGTCCGTGACGTAGCGGTTCGACAAAGCCGCAGCGGCCACCAGCGCACCGTCGGTGATTCGGACACCGTGGTGCACTTCGTATTTGTCCTTGATTCCTCTGAGGATGCTGATGGTATCTTCCACCGAGGGCTCGCTGACCACGATTGGTTGGAACCGTCGCGCCAGAGCAGCATCCTTTTCGATCTGTCGGTACTCGTTGAGCGTGGTGGCGCCGCAGCATTGGAGCTCACCACGGGCCAGGGCAGGCTTCAGGAGGTTTGAGGCGTCGATCGAGCCCTCGGCCTTGCCCAGGCCCAGGAGCGTGTGTAGTTCATCGATGAACAGGATAACCTCGCCCTCGGCTTTTTGCACTTCGTCCAGCACCTTCTTCAGCCGTTCCTCAAAGTCGCCTCGAAACTTGGCGCCGGCGATGAGTGATCCGAGATCCAGGCTAATGACTCTCTTGTTCTTGATGCTCTCGGGGACATCCCCGCGTATGATTCGCAGGGCGAGGCCTTCGAGAATCGCAGTCTTGCCGGTACCGGCATTTCCGATGAGTACGGGATTGTTCTTCGTTCGCCGTGATAGAATTTGAATCGTTCGCTGGATTTCTGCATCTCGCCCAATGACGGGGTCGAGCTTTCCGTCCTTTGCCCTGGCCGTCAAGTCGATTCCAAACTGCTCCAGCGCTGGCTTCTCCTCCTCGCCGCCCATGTTCATCCGGTGAGTCCCTCCCGGGGGGTGCGGCCGGCCACTGGCATAGTGTCGCACACCCAAGCTTGGCAATGGGCGCAGCAGTGTTCTGTGTGTAAGCTGGCTCGCTGCCAGTCGTGCAGTTGGTCGTACGGATCTCGTCGTGGCTCCAGCAATACGCTGGGCCGATGAAACTAGCTGTCTCCGAGCTTGCATCCTGGCGCGTGCACGTTGTAAACGGCAGCTGAAGTGACAGGGGAATAGAGTGAGCAGAAAAGAGGATCAGGACATCGTCCGTGATGAGAGAGCCTGAGGTCGGATTATTTAGACCAGAGGCCAGGCCCCACTGGGGCAAAAGCTTCATCTCCAGCAAGCTCACGATCACTCGAGCATCTTCTCCCTCCTTCGGCCGCCATCGGCTCACGCCAGCAGCGGCAAGCCACAGAAGCTCTTATCTTATCGTCACGTGTGTGCAGCCCCGTTCCCCACAACTCGGGGGGCGCGCACGAGCAACCAGCGCTGCTGTAAATGGTTAGCGCCAGAGGGTTCACATTTTCCTCCCACAAACTCGCTAGCGGCGTTCACAAAGAATTCCAACATTTCGGGCGAGCATCACCAAACGGTCTTCCTTTCCTCTCCACACCCAACCAGACACATCCGAGAGAGTCACCATGTCGGCGAAGCCCACGACCAAGAAGTTCGGGAAGTCGACCCGGGAGGTTCCCGCTCCCGCGGACAAGGCCAAGAAGTGGTACAACGCCGACGATGAGAGCGACCCCAAGAAGGTGAGTCGCTGGCGCTGGTTGATGACATGTCGGAGAAGCCCTTGAGCCCTTGCCCTGGAGGACATCGCCTGGATTGAGCTCGGAAACGAATCGCATTGGAGAGTCGACAATGGCGACCTGTGAACCGCGACTTGGGGAGTTGGAACGTGCGCGGCGATGGGATAACGACTCGGACAACTCCCTTGATACTCGACATTACGCCCTTGCGACAACCGATGATGAATCCAGCGACAAGACTCTGGGATAGGACAGAACGAGCTTTCTGCGATTGCTCAATGAAACTCGGAGCGCTGACAAGTTGCAACTCTAGGTCCGCAAAGCCGTCCGTCCTTGGGCCCCCCGGAAGTCGCTCCAGCCCGGTACCGTCCTGATCGTCCTCGCCGGTCGCTTCCGTGGCAAGCGTGTCATCCTCGTCAAGGCCCTCGACCAGGGTGTCCTCCTCGTCACCGGCCCCTTCAAGATCAACGGTGTTCCCCTGCGACGCGTCAACTCCCGATACGTCATCGCCACCTCCTACAAGGTCGATGTCTCTGGCCTGGATCCGAAGAAGGTTGAGGAGGTCTCCCAGCCCAAGTACTTCACCGCCGAGAAGGCCAAGGAGAAGGCTGGTGAGGAGGCTTTCTTCAAGCAGGGAGAGAAGGCTGAGGTATGTGAAATCGCCAAATTATCCCGTGTGACGTCAGGGACGGGCGAGACTGACAGTTGTGGTCCTGCAGAAGAAGAAGATCAGCAGCAGCCGCGCTGCTGACCAGAAGGCCATCGACAAGCCTCTGATTGCCAACATCAAGAAGGTCGACATGCTGGCCAGCTACCTCGGCAGCTCCTTCAGCCTGCGAAAGGGTGACAAGCCCCACGAGATGGTGTGGTAGATAACCAGTCTCGAACGCCGAAACGGGGTCGCTAGGGGGAAGGGTGTGTAGCACCGTGGTGGAGGCAGTCCGCGCGGTACGACAAACGGGTTGTAGAACGGGAAGGGTCTCCGACTTGGGCTGGTTTGGCCAATTGCATTTGGAAGTCGACGGCATCGGTCACATCTTGGCGTCTGTAATCAGGTTTTACAGTCAAAAAATCAAACGAGCATAAATGAAGCGTTCCACCAGGGCTTCTGGTGAGGAGCCGTGATGATCACACCAAGCAGTCTCTGAATCATTCTCCTTGTGGACGTGACGATGCGAACGCGGACAGCAGGTACCAAGGAATCTCAGTCAAGCCCTCGGGTCTGCCTGATGCTACTACCGCAACCAACATACCACAATATTTCCTGTTGATAGTCAATTTGTTTCTTGATAGCCATTTGTCTTTCATTTCTAGCGGCCAGCCCCTGGCTCAGGTCCACTCTACAACTATGCACCACTGCAACTTTTAAACTCCTACATGCTCACTCATCTACAGATTCCTGTCAACCCAGCTCTGGATCATGCCCACCAGCGA
This sequence comes from Tolypocladium nubicola, assembly GCA_024340505.1. NCBI lineage: Eukaryota > Fungi > Ascomycota > Sordariomycetes > Hypocreales > Ophiocordycipitaceae > Tolypocladium > Tolypocladium nubicola. The sequence continues at coordinate 24,942 of JALHCA010000676.1, read as the reverse complement.
GGCGTCATAGTGCTCCATTGAAACCTTGCCCGTCGCCTCGTCCAGCGTGGTGTTGGCCTGGACAAAGACCTTGCGGGGCTGCTTGTTGTCGAGAACAACCTTGCGGAGCTTGGTGCCCCAGAAGTCGGGTTCGACGGTGGTCATGTCGACATAGAACTTGATGCCAGTCTCGACGTCGGCGGTCGACTTGTAGACGTGGAGCTTCTGCAGGTACTTGGCAACAGCGTCGCGACCAGACGTGAGGATCTTGGATCGGTCGAGCTTAATGGTCAAGTCGGACAAGTCGTCCTTGGTATAATCCAACTTGCAGAAGTCATCGCCAGCCTCGAGGAAGCACTTGAGGATGGAGAAGCGTGCCTGGCTGTGAGCCTGTCCCCACTTCTGGCTCTTGGGGTCCCACATCTCGAGAGAGGCGAGACCAGCACGAGCCATGGAGAGGTAAGAGACATATAGAACGTCGCCGGCCTCACCATCCATGTCGATGTTGCCGTCTCCAAAGCCAAAGATCTTCAGCACGGGGAACTCACAGCTGAGGTGCATGGCAACCAACTCAGCACGGCATTCCTCATACGAGGCAGCGATGCTGCCAAAGACGGAGCCCCAAGTCTGGCCAGGCTTGTACCAGGTTGTAATGGGCCTCTGCGTGACGGGGCTGATAGGGGGATTCTCCTTGTCGAAGTTGTACACGCCGGGCGCCGTCTCCTGTAGAAGCTTGCCGCAGCCGTGGCCTACGCTTGTTAGTCCGATGCTATGTGAACACGCCTTTTGCAGGGAAACTCACCGGTAAGCTCGTGGAGGCCAACCTGAACCTCGAAGGAGGCGTCGCGCTGCTTCTTGTACACCTCCATGTCCTCCTCACGGATGAACGGGATCTTCTCGTTAGGGGCCTTGGCACTGACGACGTTTCCGAGAGACACATTCTTGAAACCCTCGGTCTGTCGGATATCGTCGTAGTTGGGGATGTTGATACCAGCGGGAATTCCGGAGCCGTTAAAAGTCATGACCTCCAAGGAGGTGAAGTCGGGAGACAAGAACTTGTCCTTTTCGAACTCCTTGCCCCAGGGCAGCAGGGGAATAAGCTTCGGCGCGGCAGAGACCAGCTCCCCAAACGCCCGGGTCCGTTCCAGGTTCACCATGGAGGCAAAGCCTTCCCACTCGCCGCGAATTCCAGCAGGATCTCTGTAGGTCTCAACGAAACCAATGTTGGTCTCAACCATGGGGCCCTTGTCCTTGATCCAGTTGCGCTGGGCATCCTTGTACGCCTCTAGGGATCCCTTCTCGAAAGAGCTGGCGTAGTCCAGATGCATTTTCTTCTGGACCTCGTTCTCGGCGTTGTTGGCCGCCTGCTTAATGTAGGCAGTGATGCTCTTCATCTCCTCTGCGTAGTCGCCAAATGTGAGCTTGATGGTCTTGCCCTTCAAAGGTCCATCCTCGACCGTAAATGACGTATCCTTTCCAATGTCACCACCCTTTTCGGGAATGCTGGTGACGGCCGAGGCGATGAGAATCTCGTAGGTGCCATCGCCGTCCTTGCGCAGTCTCGTGTTCTCTGGAGGCAGTCCCTTCTTTTCCATCCAGGCCGAGACGGCCTCGATCTCGCTCTGAGTAATGTCAGGGGAGTCGGGATAGTATGTAGTCATGTGGCCGGCGTCGGGGAAACCCAGATGCATGCCAGCGGGCTTATTCGAGCTGAAGATGGCCCCCTTGGTCGCTTCGTAGAACTTGGTGGCTTCAGGGGAGGTCGCAGCGAGAGCCGCAACGCTCTTTTCGCCGCATCGGGGAAGGAACTTGGAGTCTCCAAAGCTCTTGTAGTTGCCCAGATTGCCCAAGAACATGGCAGCATACTCTAGGAAGGAGGTGAGCTCAGACTCGTCGATTCCAGCCTTCTTGGCCAAGGAATTCCAATCGCCACTACAGCTCTTGTGGAGGGTCAGGATCAAGTCATAGATGGGCTCGGACTCGGGAGAGAGCTGTCGCAGAACGATCCTGGTACCGGCAAAGCATGCCCTGGAGAACGGGTTATTAGCACACGCTCGCAAGTCATGAGCCACAGGGAGGGTGAAGGTGAGACAGGGGGTGAGCGGGCATGTACGCACTTGCTGATGAAGTGGGCATAGCGCTTCTGCTGGTCGTTCAGAGCCTCAAAGTGCTTCTCAATCTCAAGCCTGACGACCGAGGGTGGCGCGTCGGCGAGGAAGTGGACGAGATCGTCTTGCTTCATGTTGGCGAAAAATCTCTGCTGAACGAAGCGAGCGGCAGGGCGACGTCCGGGAACTGAGGTCCGGCAAGCAGCGACTCTGAGAGAGGATGATCTTCGCAGGAACAAGGACAAAGGGAGTGAGGGGAGGGACATGGGGGAGGCGGGAGGAGGGCTGAAGCTCGCGCAGCCGAGCGTCTCTTAAGACAGGTAGAGAGTCGCTGTTGGATGCGCTTTCTCGCGGCACCAGGAACTGCAGCTGCAGGTGCCCGGGCCTCGTAGGCTCTCTGCAGGCCGCCTAAGAGGCCAGCTAAAGGCGGGGGAGGCGCCCGCCACGGGTGGCTTTGCACGCTGACATGCCTATTTCGGCTAACATGTTGGACGATATCAGCGTCAGATGTTACCACGGTTCTGCAGAGTCACCTGCTTCAGGAACCTTGGCAGGTGATGATTTGTGCTCTGTGCATCGCACTGGGGAGCGGATGGATGTCTCGAGCCCTAGACTTGAGCTTGAGGATCTGACAGCAACAGCACAGGGCTTCAATCGGCTCGGAGCGCCAACGGGACACGTGCTCCGGGGAGGAGCCGGGGTACCTGATTCGAGGGGTCGCTCGGCGTAGTCCAAGGGTAGCCGCATAGCGGGGTCAGACTGGCCTCTTGTCGAACTTTTGTTGCTTCTATAACGGCTACAGCACCCGTGTCGCATTTGTCGCGAGATTGTTTCGTTCGATTGCATGGAACGCGAAAACTTTTCAGATACCCCAGGGATATCCCCGTCAGGAGTTGGACGACTGCTGCCTGGCTGTCCCTGCCGTCGGTGGTCATCACGTGGCTTACTCAGACCGTGAGACCGGTGCAGGGTAGGCACTTGTGAGGAGGCATCGAGTTCGTACTCGTAATGTGCTCGCTCTGTCCCAACGCCGATGTGTTACAACGTCATGGATGTCTTGGGCGGATGAGCAAATTCCAGGGGATTCCGAAGCCATGTGCGTGCAGGAGGGGTAAGCATGGATGCTCTGCAATGTCCTTCCAGTCGTCATGATGCCAACATCGTCACCTCTGGTTGGCAGGAATATATACTAGGTATTGAGCATGCTGCCTCAATTGTACTACCTGGAAGAACACGTGACCATAGCTACTGATGCGCAGAAATACTCGTAAGCGCGGATAGGCAAGGTCCGCAGCAACAAAAGCATGCCTCAGGCCAACGGCGATGGTCGTGCCGCGGAGAGGGAAGGGATACCCGCCACGTCAATGACTTACACCGAACATCCAACGGCCCGAGTCCGCTGCACGCCTGCACCACCATGTACGCTGTGTAACGACCGACCAGCAGTTTGCAGCGTCATATCGATCTGCTGCCATGCCCTTGCACCAACAGGAATGGACGGGACCGGGCCGAGCTGGGGCAGTGATGGGCCCGCAGCCAACGGCCGCTGCCGTGCATCCAGCCGGAAATGCTGCAGCAGAAGCCCGGGCCGTTCTTTGCCCGCCTGCAAGTTGATGGCACGACTACAAGTACGAGGTACGAATACGACTACTGAGCATGCGGCTCTGTTGAGAGATGATAGGGCGACGGTGTCAGCCAGATGGAGACGAGGAGACCAGGAGACAAGGAGAATCCCCCACGCAGAGTCAACCTTCACCAATTCGTGCCCCCACGGCGCCACGATCAGCGTCGGCGTTTGACCCATGCTGTGTTGCCGATGGCAAATGACGCCCGGCGGCGATGTGCGTGGGTTGCATGAGGTTCGAGACAAGAGCCCATCAAAGCGTCTGGAACAAAACGAGTGACGACGCTGCCCAGGCTAGCTAATTGGCCACAACCCCTGGGCTGCGGCTGTTTCCAGCAAGGTCAGTAATGGAGCTGTCATTTGCCCAACGGGGCAGCCGTCGCCAGATGCCGTCACTCCGGCGAGGTCCCAGCGGCGAAAACGAGGATATTCGATCAATTCGCGTGGCCACATCGTCCCGGCTCTGCGGAACCGTGATGGATTGGAAGGACGGAGCTGGAGCGCAGCGAGCCGATCAATCCCTCACGATGCTCTCCTCTCTTGTCCCGTTGCCCCCACCCACGACGCTCTTTCGGCAGCACCGCGCCCCTCGGCGACGACAGACAAACCGTTATCCCAGTATCCAGTATCCGCTGCGGCGAATGGCCTGACTGCGCCCGCCGGCTCAACTCCCGCCACGTACCGGAAGGCCTTCCGGAGCACCCAGCGCCGGGTCTGTCGAGAACAGCCGGGGTCTCAGCTTTGCAGCTCCCGTTGGTGCGCGAAGCCGACGGGTGCACATGAGGCATTGCTTCTTGTATCCGCACGAGTATCCATTTCCCCAGTGGAGACCAGCGGCCGTTCCCCAACTCTCCTGGCTGGATGCGTGCGTCACTGCATCGGCGAGGTTGCCTTTTCCGCACGACGCAGAGGACCAAGACATTATCGTGGCCATCTCGCGCCGCCACGCCTCCGTGGGCGTGGGCGCGACGACGCCAAAGAAGAAGCAAGGAAGCCGGCGGCGATGCGAGCTCCGTTGGAAAAAAGCAAGACCCGACCAGCTGGCTGGCCTTACCCGGATGGAGCCAAACGTGGCCAGGACTAGGTAATTAACTTAAAGCCTCCACCACACAACTGCCACTCCCTCCCCCTGCTCGCTCCCCATCCGGCTTCCACTGGAAGCAACTCATACCCCCCCCCCAAGTTCAAAATCGAGAAGGATGAAGGCGTTCTAGTAGATGCGAAGCCGCCCCTGTTTTTCTCTTGTGTCCAGACGAGACTCTTTGCTTGGCCCCCCATTCATCACCTTGCTACCGAGAACCGGACGCGGACTCGCAACTACAGTACTTGAATTTGACTCTTCCCACATCTCGCCGTCCGCTCCCACACTCTCCTACACTCTCCCACACTCTTCGTCCACACTTACTACTCTCGTACCTGCAACTACTCGTAAGCGGCCGTGGTGTTATCGTTTCCCTGAAGCTTGCACCTCGTCCACTTAGCCTATCTGTCCTATATGCACCGATAGTGTCATCGCCATCTGCAACCAGGTTCAGAGCGCCATTCTCGCCGTCTTCCGATCCCGGCTCCGGAGGCCACCGACCCGTGCCCTCTACTCCGTACCGGCACCCCGCGTCCACCGCCGGCGACAAGCAGACGATGCTGTCCTACGATAACGCCGTGCCCGTCAACGGACAGGAGCCTGCGCCTGGCGCTGCTGTTCCGGACGCTCCGCCCAAGACGTCATCGCCGGCCAAGGCGAACGGCGCGGCCCATGCCAACGGCCACGCACAGAAGCACCACATCTGGCTGGTCACCGGCCCGGCCGGGTGCGGCAAGACGACGGTGGCCGAGTACCTGGCGGATGCGCTCGACGTTCCCTACGTCGAGGGCGACTCGGTACGTACGGGGCGTGGCCTCTGACGAGGCGCAACTTCGGACCTGCTCAGCGAGGGCGAACGAGCTGCTGACACGAGTGACGCTGCAGTTCCACACCGAGGCCAATGTCGAGAAGATGCGCAGCGGCATCCCGCTGACCGACGCGGACCGCTGGGACTGGCTCACGGCCCTACGCGACGAGTCCATGCATCGCATCAACCGGGGGTCCGAGGGCGTCGTGGTGACCTGCTCGGCCCTCAAGCGCAAGTACCGCGATGTCATCCGTGTCGCCGCCTACTACGACCGCGACATCCTCGTCCACTTCATCTTTCTCAACGCGCCCGCCGAGGTGCTGCTTCAGCGCGTCACCCAGCGACAGGGCCATTACATGGGCGCCAACATGGTCAAGAGCCAGTTCGACATTCTCGAGCGGCCCGCCCACGACGAGAGGGACGTCATCAGCATCGACGTCAGCCGCGGCATCGAGGAAGTCAAGCAGGACGCCCTGGCCAGGGTGTCTGACATTGTCAAGGCCGACGACTGAGACTGACCTACCTAGACAGACCAACAGTACTTCGCAGTACACACGAACCGTTCGGGGCGGGGGACCGTGGAGGTTTCTGGGCGTTTCCGGCTTGGAGTTGCTTGTATTGGGATATGATACGCGGCGTTGGATAGACGGCTCGCTTTCGGCCTCGCCTGTCCCACACGGGGTAGCCGCCCTGCTACTACGCACGAGCGAGCCCCGGGGCCCGTCTGCTTTTGGATTTTTCGGCGGCATTCATGAGCGGCTGGGGGCGGGAATGCATTCACCGCACCAGTTCAGGTCAGCAGGTGGCAGGCCATGGGCCAATGCGGCGTTGGGATTAGAGCACGCGGAGAAGGGGGCCTGGGATGGGATGGTATCTACGGTCACTAGTAGGCGCCACTACGTAGGTATTATGCAGCAAAAAGGCCGAGCCGCCCAGTCCGTCTGCCAGCGCACGGCACGCGATGCCTCACTTCAGCCCTTCTGCAGAGTGAGCAAAGACATCACGGCACGGAGTGTTGGAGTGCTCGTATGCAGGCGGGAACCTGCGGGAACCTGCGGCGCAATCTGCACACCCCACAGCCATGGGTTTGCGTGACCACTGACAGCAGTGCCAGCCAACATCGGACAAGGGTTGGGCATTGCTGCATGCGGGCCGTTCGAAAGAGGCAATCGTGCCCATGGCCCGTCGCCCATGTGCCCTGCAGCGAGGACCTATTAATACAGCCCAGGCGGCATGTGCCCTCCCGCGCGCGGGGACGCATGGCAGGACGGCGGAGGGAGCGCGATGCGACGGGGACGTGGTCACGAGGAGCGTCATCGACGCCGTCAGCCCGGCCCTCGTCGCCCGTTGCCGTCCTGTGGGACCAACCGTATGGTGACGGGGGTTCCGAGACAGCGACGTGGACATGGACGGGGACGGGGGACGGGGGACGGGGGACGCGGACGTGGACGCGGGGGAGGGGGGCGTGTGCGTGAAGTCACGATGCCAAGTGGCTCAACCGTCTAATGTATTGTGATTCTCGCCTTCGTCTACTCCGTGGCCCGACGCACACGCGCGCGCTGCCGTGCTACCTCAGATGCATCACCATGACGTCGGGCTCCTCCACGACGCCGCGCACCACCTCGGCGGCCCGCGCCATGGTGGCCCCGTCGACGACGCGGTGGTCGGCGCTCCAGCTGAAGTTGCACACGTGCTTCTTGACGACGCGGTCCTGCTCGTCAAAGGCCGGCACGGCGCGCATGCGGCCGATGCCCAGGATGGCCACCTCGCGCTCGACGATGACGGGGCTGAGGTACGTGCCGCCGATGTTGCCGATGTTGGACACGGTGATGGTGCCGCCGGCCATGTCGCCCGGCGCCAGCTTGCCCGCGTGCGCGAGCCGCTGCAGGCGCGCCAGCTCGGCCGCGATGGACACGATGTTGCGCGCGCCGACGTCCCGGATGACGGGCACGAGCAGGCCGTGCGGCGTGTCCATGGCGACGCCGATGTTGTGCTGCGAGCGCATGATGAGCGCCGGCTTGCCGCCGTCGGCGTCCACCCGCGCGTTGAGCATGGGGAACTGGTAGAGGGCCAGCGACACGGCCTTGATGATGAACGGCAGGTAGGACAGCTTCAGGGGCTGGTCCCCGGCGCCGGGCGACTGCGCGAGCACCTTGTTCAGCCGCCCGCGCAGGCTGACGAGGTCCGAGAAGTCGATCTCGTCGGCGTAGAGGAAGTGCGGGATCGTCAGCGAGCGCGACATGGTCTTGAACATCATCTGCTGCGTCTGGCTGAGCGGCTGCCGCGTCTCCGTCTGCACGGAGGAGCCCGCGGGGGGTTGCTGTTGTTGTTGTTGCAGGGCAGACTGCGAGTCTCTGCTCTGGACAAACCTGTAGATGTCCTCCTTGAGCACGCGTCCGTCCTTGCCGGTGCCGTCAATGTCGGCGATGTCGATGTCCAGCTCCTTGGACAGGTGTCTGACCGCGGGCGTCGCCAGCGCCGCCATCTTGCCCTTGGGCTTCCTCGTCTCCCCGCCGCCCGGCGCGGTGCCCTGGGCAGCCGCCGCGTCGCCGCCGCCCTTCTGCTCGGATTCCGGTGACGGCGCCGGGGCCGCGGGCTCGTCCTTGGCCGGCTCCGCCTCCCCCTCGATGTCGATGTCGACAAAGGCCTTGCCCACCTTGGCCATCTCGCCGGCCTCGTAGTACAGCTTCTTGACGGTACCCGTGAAGCGGCTCGTGATCTCCACCGACGCCTTGTCGCTCTGCACCTCGCACAGCGGCGAGAACTCCTCGACGCGGGCGCCGGGCTCGACGAACCACTGTATGACCTCGCACTCGACGATGCCTGTCGTTGTTGTTGTTCCCCGGTCAGCCTCTCGCTCTCTCTACTCGGCGCGCCCCCCAACGTAGCACTCACCCTCGCCAATGTCGGCCAGCAGCACCGGCTTCACGGCGCACAACCTCCTCGATTCGGTGAACCACCGCGGCGCCGGCCCCGCCACGACGCCGCCCCTCCCCATGGCGACGGCTTTGCCCACGGCCCTCGAGGCTTGCAGCTGCCTGCGCAGCGCGCGGGAACCTCGCTGCAGAAACATGTTTTGCCTGGCAATTGGCTTCTGTCGGAGGTGCAGAGAAAAAGTATTCGCACGGGGACACGCACGGGGACACGCGCGGGCTTGGTGTGCGGAGGGAGAGGAAGCAGCAGAGCCGCTGCAAGTCCGCAGTTCCAAGGGCCGACGTGCATGGCTTCAGTCGGCATTGCGTCGTCGGTCGTTGAGCCGCCGCGAATAACCGAAGTCCGGGGGAGGCGGCCCAGCGTCGCCGAGGCCCACTACGATGGCCCCTGACGGGCCCGATTTTCCGGGCTCCGAACGCGTGGTCCAGGGTAGGCGCCAATTAATTTGGCGTCCAACGGCGTGCTCAGAAAATTGTCGACGTCAGCCGACGACGGGATAGCCGACGACAGACACGACAGCCACTCGCCATGTCATCGCGGAGGCTCGAGCTGGCGCTTGCCGGCTTCGCGACCGGGCGACCGCTCGCCGCCTGCGTGTACTGCCAATGGCGGCGCAGCTTCACCGCGTCCGCGCTGCGAGCCGCGAGAGCCGAGAAGCCTGCCGCGGGCGCGTCCATGGACCCCAAGGGCGAGGTCAAGGGAGCGCCGATCGAGGCCCCGAGGAGCTACGGCAAGCGCGTCGAGGGCAGCTTTGTGCCGAAGCCGCTGCCCCGGCCGATCGGCATGCCGCTGCCGCCCCGGGCCGGCGAGAACACGGGCATCGACCGCCGGACGTTGAAGCAGCGCAAGGAGGACTTTGTCGACTACGACAAGCACATAAAGCGGCGCCAGGAGCTGTAGGCGACCCCCCCGTCTCGAGCTGCGGTCCGTCGCTAACACGCACGCGTGCCCAGGACCGCCCAGATATCGAGGCCCTACTTCCGCGACTGGGGCAACCTGCAGTTCCACAGCGGCAAGTCCTTCATCGCGCCCCCGCGCCTCTTCAAGGCCGAGCTCTCCCTCTTCTTCCCAAACCTCTACGGCGAGACGCTCCTCAAGACCGACAAGGAGCCGCGCGACACGACGCCCCTCCTCGCCGGCCGCGCCTCCGTCGTCTCCATCTTCAGCAGCCAGTGGGCCGAGCGGCAGGTCGCGAGCTTCACCTCCAAGGAGGCGAACCCCGCGCTGCACGAGGCCCTCGCCCGCGGCGGCAAGCTGGCCCAGGTGGTCAACGTCAACTACGAGGACAACGCCGGCAAGGCCTGGCTCGTCAGGCTGTTCCGCGGCTCCCTGCGCAAGAGGTTCCCGGAACGGGACTGGGACAAGTACTTCCTCGTGCGCAGGGGCATCACGGACGGCATCCGCGAGTCCATCGGCCTGCTCAACAGCAAGGTCGGCTACACGTACCTCGTTGACCAGCACTGCCGCATACGGTGGGCGGGCAGCGGGGAGGGCCACCCCGACGAAAAGGACGGCCTGGCCAGAGGCCTTGCGCGGCTGGTCGAGGAGATCAACAGAGATGCCGATCGCCCGGCGACGGCGCGCGAGAAGCTTCCCGGGAAGCCGCTTCTGGAAAATCCAAGGGTCTGATTCGATGCCTTTCCTGAAGCATGGCCATCTCTCCAGTAGACACGAGTGACCATGGCTCTGCCACATACTGTACAATACCATAGATACAACAACGCTGATACCCCGCTGAAACGCCGTCGAACATGCGGATGGGTGGTTCGTCGCCCCATCAAAATCGCCCCTTGGCTTATAGCAGCCACCAAAACAGAATGAAACACGCCGCGATGAAGCACCCCATTATCACGCCGTCCCTCATCTTCTTCGCCGATATCCTGCCAATCAACGTGTTGATGCCAGGCACCTGGCTCGCCGCCATGGTGATCCTGCGGTTGATGCTCGACAGCGTCTCCCGCTGCAGGACGAAGCTGTCGTTGACGGCGTACGCCTGGCTCAGCACGCTGTCCGTCATGTTGTGGCTGTTGTCGATGCGGTTGCGCTCGTTGAGCATGTACTCGGCCTCGGCCGCCTCGGGGTTGTTGGCGTGGTACTGGTCGATGTCGGAGCGCACGTTGGTCAGGAGGTTGGCTCGGTCGCGCGCCTGCTGGAGGGTGCCGCGCAGCCGGGTGAGGTCGCGCTTGTGGGCGGAGAGCTTCTCGCGCAGGAGGGAGAGGTTGTTTTGCTTGAGGGCCGAGGACGTGAGGGCGGCTTCGGAGTCGAGCAGCCGTGCGAGCTGGGAGATGACGGATTCGCGCTGCCGCCGCGTGTTAGCCCGGTCGCAGCTGCGGTCGTTGACGCAGGCTTTCCCGCTCACCTTTTCTAGCAGCTCCTCGATCTTGGCTTCTGTTTCGCGTTCCTCGTCTGTCGGCTTCGGCGGGATGCTTGCCGCCGCCGAGAACTGCGAATATGTGTGGAAGAGGTTCTCTGTCTGTTGAAGCCGAGGTTAGATGCCATGCAGCCGTGAAGCTGTATCGGCGCGCCTACCTGAGTCTCCAATGTCCTGGCTTGCTGCCGCAGTTGGGCCCAGCCGCCGCTTCCCGATGGCGCAGACATGGTGGTGGTGGCGGGCAACGCGATAGATGATGTCCAAGGAGATGATGCTGGGCTGTCTACTCTGTAACCTGGCTCAGCCGTCTGCGGATCCAGCCATCCGTACGGCTTCGTCACCGAATCGGAAGCCCAGACGTGGCAGAATACATTCACCGCCTGGAGGAGCGCCAAGGTTCCGAACACGAGACTCTGCACGTGACCCTCCCTCATCTCCAAATGTCTCCGCTAGTGCACCAATCAGCAGTCGGGAAATCCCCAAGCTCCGCGCACACAACCAAACCCTAGGGCAAATTTTCACCGCTCGGCAACTAAATTCTTTGAAGGGCTACGATCCATCGCGAAACGGACGGTCACGGTCGAGGCTGACTTTCTTACTCACGCACTCGTCGACACACTTCGCACATCACCCATCGAAGACCATCAAGATGGTAAGTCCACGCTGCCCTCCCCTGCCTCGATGATGTTGCAGTATTCTTCACCTGCGGCCGCGCATCCCACCGACGTCGATATTTGTTTCAATTGCTGCGCACCGAAATCATCACCGCCGACGACGACCCCGACCCCCCCTCCCCGCCATCGCCCGCCAAAATTTCATGACAACGATGAGGAACATGTCACTGACTGGTTCTGTAGTCGTCGGGCAAGGTTAAGGCTGTCCAGCTCTGGGACAAGAGCAAGGATGATTTGACGAAGCAGCTCGCCGAGCTCAAGACTGAGCTGGGCCAGCTCCGCATCCAGAAGATCGCTTCGTCGGGCTCCAAGCTCAACAAGATGTGAGCATGCACCCCGGGCGGTGTGACCGCCGCATCGTGCCATGGCAGACAAATGAAAGTGCTGACGGATGTTCGCGTGTGCAGCCACGATCTGCGAAAGTCGATCGCCCGTGTCCTGACCGTCATCAACGCCAAGCAACGCTCTCAGCTCCGCCTGTTCTACAAGAACAAGAAGTACGCCCCTCTCGACCTCCGCCCCAAGCAGACCCGCGCCATTCGCCGCCGATTGTCGCCCGAGGACAAGGCCCGCGTGCTGGAGAAGACCAAGAAGCGCAACACGCACTTCCCCCAACGGAAGTTTGCCGTCAAGGTACGACACATCTGAACACCGGGGAAGCCCCTCGCAGTGGCTCTGGGATCCCCTCAAACCCTGCAATGGCACCCTTACTGACGCCCATTTACCACAGGCTGCCTAAGCGTGTGCAGTGCTTGAGGAGTCGCGGGTAGAAGGGAACGGGGTATCGAGGCGTGGCGTGCTTTTTCTCTGAACACAAAAGGCTTCGAAATTTGCATCGCATGGCTCTGGGGAATCTCGGTCTGATTTGTACTTATTTCCCGGTTTGGGCCTCGTTCTGGGGGCGGGATGCCGTCCACGATGGGCCGCTCGATCAGCAGCCTATAAATCCAAAAAATGAGGTCATGATCAAACCCTCTGCCACTACTTGCGTCCCCATGTGAGTGCTTTGTGCCCCATATGAGGCTCTTCCAATGGCCTTTTGTCTACCTTTTTGTTCCTGCTGCAATCGGAGACTTGGGGCCTCGTTTCGTTTCTTATCCCCCTCGTCTACCAAGATATCAGGGTCAACGACTCCTGTCAACACCGAGCAGATGGCTCGTCGTATGGCGTCGAGACCACCCCATTGCCCGCTGAGCAAGCATGGTGTGTTGGGTTTAGTCTGCCTCTGGCGTTGCGGCTTTGCTTGTGCCACTTTTGGATGACGCGATGACCATCAGGGTGTTGGACGGCAGAGGAGTACACAGAAGTGAGGCCGGCGGACTCAATGATCCTTGCATTCTCCGACAAGTATTCCTTACAACAAAGCCCATCACAATATGCTCAGAAGTGGTATCGCTCATTACATTTGCAAAGGCCTGTTTTTGTACTCTTCTGTTCTATACTATACCGGCTCTTTTGTCTCCGGCTGCTGACAGAAGTATCGTGGCCAATCCATGTCGCATCAAACATCATCGGGGTATACAGAACCAACCAACCACCACCGTGAGCCATGTAACTGGCCCATGCGGAACTCGTGCTTTTATGTCGTTGTCTTCATGCCTCTCCGGTATCCCCAACGCCGCCCACCCCTCCCCGTAATTCATGTGTAATTCAAGGTTCAACAACGCCGCCAACCCTGCCATCGCTCGTCACAGGAAAAGGACGAGGTTCCCCTTCGAATCACTCACTCCATTTGCCATCATGATGACTCTTGGCCAATCATGAGGCTCTGAACGTGATCTCCAATCAACTCCAAAGTGTCAGCGTTGCGAATCTCCGACTCTGCCTTGCCCTTGCCCTTATTCTTCTTTGGCTTCGACACCTTTTGTGTCTGAATCTTGGTCTTTGCCTTGCTGAGAAGGGCGTCCACTTCTGCGGGTCTGTCCTTGTGGTTGGTTCCCATGTGCCTTCGTAGCTGGTCCAACCTGTGAAAGTCCTTGCCGCAAAGTTGGCACTCGTGCATGCCCTTGACATTGTGTGTTCTACGGTGCTTGGACAAATTGGACGACTCGCTGAACCGCTTGTGGCAAATCTCGCACTCGAGGGGCTTATCACCTGTGTGAGTCCGCTCATGCATGGCTGTCCCGAGATTAGCTTCGATCAAATATTCAAGAAAGGGCAGTCGTGAACTTACTGAGGGCACTTTGCTGTTTGAAGGCACAACCACAGCCTGGATACTTGCACAGCCAAGGCGTCTCGCCAGTGTGAATCCTCATGTGCTGGTCAAGGGCTTGCTTCGCTGACAATGCCGCTCCGCAAATGTTGCAGTGTACAGGTTTGACTGGCGAATGTTAGCTTCGCTTCAACTGTACGGATCACAAGAGGCCATATTGGTACTTACACCCCGTGTGCACTTGCATATGCCGCTCCACTTTGCTCCGTTGGGTGAAGCACGTATTTCTCGTGCAATTTGCCCATCCACATCTGAAGCCACCGCGAACCTTCTTGAGCTGCTTGAGATGGTCTGATTTGCAATGCTTCTGCAGCTGCTCGTCATCGTCAAAACGCTTGCCGCAAATGCTATCACCGTCACCGATGACCCAGCGGCAGAGAAACTGATCCTCCTGAGCCAAGACTTGAGGTTCGGCCCCGTTCAGGAGGCTTTGGGGTTTTCCGACGGAACTGAGTTCTGCAGGGCCAGCGTCGGGTTCCAGCGGTGAGGGTGTGGCAAGAGAAGACGGTGTCGTTGAGAGCGATGGCCCTATCGATAGGTTTGTCAAGGGCGACGGTGACGGCGAGAAGTGCTTGCCATACGCCATATGGCCGCTCACATGGCATCCTGCATGTGATCCATGTTGGTGAGATGCGCTGCAGTTCGCATGTTCTTGAGACTGAGATGGCCCCGTAAATCTGAGCTGCTGGGCATGCATCATGAGAGCTGGCTTGTGCTCTTCAAAAATATGATGGGCAAAGGCATTTGGGTCCTGAACCGGGAAACCACACTCATGGCCCTGGAGTTGGGACAGGTACGGGTCTGTGATATTGTCGTTGGGGCTGAACTTTGGCAACGTGCACCTTGAAATGAATTGGGCCGGATCATTAGCCACGCAGGTACCATTATGGGCCAGTCCACGAGCCGGGTCATGATACTGCATGATGTGATTCGCAAGGGCATACTCAAAGGCTATTTGGAACGGTTGGCTGGAAAAGTTGGACGGTCCATTGGTAAATAGCGAGTCCATCGAGAGGCTGCCACACGGGATGCTTTCGGGAAGGCCCATGTATGCGAGCGGCCCATCTCGGGATGGTGGCGGTGCTGCGGGCGAAGACTGCATGAAGCCCCCTTGGACCATCTGTAGCTGGTTCTCGCCGAAAGAAGCCAGGGCCGCTGCCGCCGCCTTGTCGGTATCCGTTATGGCTGCGGTGGCTGCCAAGTGCTCGCCAGCGGTCGTCTCTGTCAAGCAAGTCTCATCCGTGCAAGGATGGCTGGCACCCTGACAAGCCTCGTCCAGACAGAGCTGGGGGCTGCCACAGGCATCGTCATCGCAGCAGACGCCGTGGCCAGTATCGCCACACTGGCTGGGACAGCTTCCTTCGCACGCAGAGCTACACTCTGACGCACAATCGTCATCCCTGCAGAAGCCAAAGGTGCCGGCGTGGAGAGTGGAGTTGTCCAGAGCAGAGTCGTTGAAGAGATGCTCCCACGAATACGTCTGGTTCTGGCTCAGGGGGTGCGGCGTTGCGGCTGCGCTCGCTGTGCCATTCTGCTCCCCCATGTTGGTATGGCTGTGGTTCTGCATGGTACTGGCGGATGCGTGGGACTGCAACTGTTGGGCGAAGCTGCTTTGGAGTTTATCATTATGTTTGGGTAGGCGGAAGTGGTGATGGTGGTCGAGGCAAGAGTCGTCATGGATGCAGGATTCAAAAGGGCCAAGTCCGTGGGCTAGATTGTTGTCCGATGCCATGAGGGAATCAAAGTCGAGCGGCATGTGCGCCATGTCGTTGGCGGACGAGTCGTTCGGCTGCATATGACCATCAAAGGTCAAGTGTGATGCATCCATGATGAGCGGTACGCGCAACGTCGAGGTCGGCCGAGGTCCACGAGTATTATGATCAGTGGGCGAAATATTCGAGGAGGGGCAGGATGCGATCTTCTTGGTCCGGGTAGCGAGGAGCGACGATGAACATGAGGACGAAGACGAAGGCGAAGCCACCGAGGAGGATTAGGCCGGTCCGGAGGCAGACAGTGTTGCAAGAGTGGCGGAGACAGACTCCGGCGTTCTAAGCAGCCTCTTGTATGCACTCTGCAAGCTCGCGATACATGTCTGCTATTGATTGCGGCGCTGGAGAAGAGGATAGACGGCACTGTTGGAGCCGTGACTGATGATGGTATTTTGCGTGAGTCGAGGCACAACCAGCAGGACGGGAGGATCAAGACGAGAGGCCCTCAGCCGAGGAAGGGAACAAGGGTACGGTACGGAAGAGAGGGAAGGAAGGAGCGGGAGAGGCGCGCTGACTCCAGCCGGCAGCGCAAATGCAGCTGCGACCAGCGCAGTGGGCGGTCGTTGGTTGCCAGGATCATTGAGCAGCTGAGAACCCGGATGGTCAGGCCGATCAGGGCTCTCTCCAACTCGAAAAAAGTGCCAATGCTGTGGAGGGGTAAGCACGTTATGACCCGCCTGCCCTGCCCGCCCCGTCCTGCCTGAAGTACGAGTACTGGAAGGAGCTCCCCCCCCCGCAGCCCGCCAATGGGCGTCTGGTCTTTGTTCATTCATTGTTCGTGAGGGTCTCCGTCCGTACGTACCTGCCTCGCGCCTCGCATCGCAGCGGATGTACCACAGCAGCCGTCCGCCTGTGTGACGGTACTTGCGTGGAACGTGAAGCCACCAACAGTGTTTGGCGCACAGCAGAGCAGATTCCTTCGTACATCAATCTCCCCCCTCCGCAGAATATGTATGTCACTGACCCTGTGATTGCAGGTCTTCTGTTTGCGGCGAACAAAGGGCGCAGCTTGAAGGCCGTCATCTTTACACTCTGCCACCTGCTGCCAAACGCGAAAGCCTCTTGCAGATATGTCCCAGGCTCGCCAAGCAGTGTCTCGCGGTTAAAAGCCATTCGGGACATTTACTTGGTTGTTGCGACCGGATGGGAGGGCAGCGTCACACCCCGTGTAAGCTGCCTGATAGCTTGCCTCACCCAGATTCCATTGATCCAGCCACCCATCCAGCCAAGACGCACACAAACAAACATGTCTCATGTCTATAATGACGGCCGAACACAAGACTCCCACAGATCGGCTGAAACCAACGCATCCGCTTGGCAACTCGCCTCGCAGGTCCCTTAATGCTATAGGGTAGCCACCCCACGCGCGTCCCAGCTACCCCGCCTGCTGTGCACAACGGCTCCCTGCCCAGAGGTCCCTGGCCCGCCGATCTCCAAATGACCTCTTCACCGTCAACCTCATTTCTCACCTCGCCGCCAAGCCATTGCAGCTGACGCGGTTTGCCCATTCATCTCTCGATAGGGACACGTCGCCTCGTAGCCCCTCTTCTTCCTTAATTGACAAACCTTGAGGGCACTCTGCGACAGCCTCCTGTCAAGGTCCGGCGTAGCTCCGCGCTGGCGCCCCATCCCCGCAACCTTCCCGAACCAGAGCTCCCGAACAGCTCGACATCCACCGGCATCATGGGCAACATCTGCGGCAAGGAAGACCACGACGCCTCCCCGCCCGGCCGCGTCCTTGGCTCCGCGCCCCCCGCCCGGAAGACTGCCTCCGTCCCCAAGAAAGTCGGCGGCCCGCCCCGGACGCTGGGCGGCTCTGCGCCCGCGCCGCCCCCGGGCGAGTCCGCGTCCGGAGGCGGAGGCGGCCAGGACGACGCGCGGAGGAGGGCAGCCGAGGCAGCAGAGGTGCGTGGAGCAGCCGCAAACGAGAGTATCCCCCTTTCCTGGGGCGCACTAACAGTGGACAAACGTCAGGCTCGCGCAAAGGCAGCTAACAAGGGAGGCAAGCTGCACAACCAACTCTCTGCCCAAAAGAGGCAATCACGGACCGACGCGCTGAAGCAGGCGAGCGAGCAAGAGCAGCGTACCCGCGACGCCGACGACGCTGCCCGGACGCGGAACTGGGACTAGGCGAGGAGCTTCCCTTGGGACGGCCGAGTGCACCATTACCAGAGTTTAGAGTAGCATATGTCTGGCAATCTTGTGACTTACGGGGCATCTTTGTCGAGGCGTTGTGCAGGGCGAAATTCTTTCTGGCCGATGGGTTCAGTTCTTTCTATGAGAGGTTGCAACGACCAGCACAAGGGGCACACCCCGCAGTGAACAAAGTTCCTTGCCACGTCTCTGTCCTGATTATACATGGGCTGATGCGCAGGTTAC
This sequence comes from Tolypocladium nubicola, assembly GCA_024340505.1. Classification (NCBI taxonomy): domain Eukaryota; kingdom Fungi; phylum Ascomycota; class Sordariomycetes; order Hypocreales; family Ophiocordycipitaceae; genus Tolypocladium; species Tolypocladium nubicola. Next base: position 7,003 of record JALHCA010000676.1, on the reverse strand, counting down.
CGTCACAAATCCGGCCGCCCCGATGATTCCAACCGTGCGCCAAGCTTCATAAACATCATATTCGCAGCCGAGAACAAGCCCTTGCCCGATATCCCAGCAATTTCCCTGATTTCGAACGCGACCTCCCGGAACACGATGCCGCCTACTAGGTAACAGTGTATCGTCCGCTCGCGGGCGCTCTGCTGTCAGCATCTACCGCTGCAATTGTCGCCTCTCTCAACAGCCTCGTCATCTCCGTCAAGGCCGAACTGACAGCCACCTCAGTGTCACCCTCAATAAGAATGTACAACTTGGCGTCGCCGTTGGGAGGAACCTCCTTGCCAGCAGGATAAAAGGTTCCCTTGGTCGTGATGGACGTGCCGGTCGAGTCGAGGATCTTGGCCACGTTCGTGCGGTTCGTGACCGCCCATCTTGCCTTCTGCGGGAAGTCGTTGATCTCGAGCGTGGCGTGGTAGGCTCCAGCGTCAGGGCCCTTGTTGTCGATGGGTTGGCCGGAGCGAAGCTGGCCCGACTTGCCCAGGCGGCTATTGATGGCGCTGGCGGCCGAGCTGACTTTGTCAAGAGGGTCCTTGGACTTGTCCCCGGTCGGGGGAGCCTCGGCGGCTTTCTGGACAGGCTTGACTTCACCTCCCTCAATCTTGGGGCTGTCTCGTGCCTGGACAGCAGATACGGCCGCCTTGATTGCATCGAGTGCCTTCTCGCCCTTCTGGTCTTCCTTCTTCTCCTCCTTGTCATCGTCTTCTTCGCCCTCAGCTCTGTGGGTCCTGCGTTGCAGCTGGCGAGCAGCCTCACGCTCCTGGTCCAGGCGATCCAGACCCTTGCCGCCGAAGCCAGACGTATCCTTGGCCTTGCCAGCTTTGACCTTCTCCCGATGTGCCTTGCGCATCTCCTCGAGCTTCTCTGGCACGGGCTGTCCGCTCTGCTCCAAAGCCTTGGCGATGCCTGGCGCGCAATTTTCCTGCTCCGGGGTCACAAACGTGACAGCCACTCCGGTATTGCCAGCACGGCCGGTTCGGCCAGCTCGGTGAACGTAGTCTTCCATGTGGTTGGGAGCATCGTAGTTGATGACGAGCATCAACTGCTTGACGTCCAGGCCACGGGCAGCGACCGATGTGGCAATCAAGACGGGGATGATGCCCTTCTTGAAATCCGAGATGGTCGAGTCCCGGTCAACTTGATCTTTGCCGCCGTGAATGGACATGCACGGATATCCCTTCAGCAGGAGTTCCTTCATGAGACCGTCCGCCTTTTCTTGCCGCTCGACAAAGATCAGGGAGCGGGCATCATCAGTTTGCATATAGAGCTCGCCCAGAAGGCCCAACATACGGAAAAACTTTGTATCCTCATCACGGACCTCAACGATTTGCTCAATCTCCTTTGCGACGACGCTGCGTCCTCCAACGGTGATCTCGATTGGACTCGAGAGAACCTTCTTGGTGAGAGAGTCGATCAGCCTCGGCATCGTTGCTGAAAAGAGAATGGTTTGCTTGTCCGGCCGCATGTTGGCGAAGATTTTCATCACTTGCGGCTCAAAGCCCATGTCGAACATTCGATCGGCTTCGTCAAGGACCACGTAAGTGACTCTCTTGAGGTTCGTAACTCGTCCCTGATTGGCAGCCAGAAGATCAATCATTCGACCAGGAGTGCAGACGATGATTTCGGCACCGCGCTTGAGGTCGGCAATCTGGTCTCGGACCGGAGCGCCTCCGTAGGCACAAACCGCGCGGAGACCCATGATCTTTAAGAATGGCTTGCAGTCCCTGTGAATCTGCGTGGCCAGCTCTCGCGTTGGTGTCATGATGAGGCCAATGGGGCCATCCATGTCCTTGAGCGGGGGCTGGTCCATTATGTGTCGAAACATTGGCAGTAGGAACGCGACCGTTTTTCCGGAGCCAGTCTTGGCTACCCCGACGACATCTCTTCCTGACATGAGAGCCGGGATAGCCTGCATTTGGATGGAAGTGGGCTGCTCGTAACCCAGGTCACGGATGACGTCTAGGGTTTGACGTGTGAGACCGCATTGCGCCCACTTCTGGACCGGCGTTGGGACGTCTTTGCCCTTGACTTTGATGTCGTCAAGCTCCAGTCGTAGATCCGCCACCTCGGCTTCCGAGAGAGCGCTTAGTTCAGCGGGTTCTGACCAGAAGTTCTTTCGCACTGGCTGAAGGTCGAGTTTGCTGTAGTCGGTGACAGGGATATCCTTCTTCTTGCGCTTGTTGGCCATGGCAAGGATATTGTCCGTACTACCATCGCCCTCCGCGTCGAAGACGTCGTCGCTGAAATATGCTTCAGGTTCCTGCACCTTTTTCGAGGCACGGCTAGGCTGGGACCGCTTGTTCGCTTCTGCGTGCTCAAGATCGGCCATGTAGGCGTCGAGTGGATCCTCTTCGTCCGCGTCGACGTCCATCGACTCAGGCAGGGCTGCCGGCTCGGGAGGCTCCGGCTTTACGGGCTCACCATTGGTGACAGGGCCGTCGCCCATCTGATGATCGGGCTCCGGTTTGGCTTCGGCTTGCACTTCGTCGCCCGCTTGGTCCGCCTGGGTGTCCGCCTGCAGGCGTCGTTCATGCGCAGCACGGGCAGCAGCGACGGCTTCTTCCTCGTCTTCAGCGATATTATCGCCAGAGTCGTAGTCCTCGTCCTGGTCAGCCCAAGGAGTATCATCAGCCTCTACCAGGAGGGCAGGGAGCTTTGTGAGCTTCCGCTGGCTGGTGTCTTCCTCGTCAAGATCAATCTTCCGCTTCTTGGGGAGCCTTTCGCTCTCCGCCTGAGCCTTTCCGAAACCGAAGCCGCTAGCCTTTCCGCGATTGGCTGGCAAGGCGGACGCTTTTGAAGCATGGTTAGCAAGAGTCAAACTCCGGGGATGGGTGAGGACCTCACTTGTATCAGCTTGTTTGGTTGGTGGTGGCGCGAGTTGCCCGGGCTGGACACTGAGCGAACCTAATACGGGTTTGGAAGAGTCGTGAGAGCGTGCGGCGGCAGACTTCTTGGCAATAGATTTTGGGTCAAACTTGCCAGCGTACGGCTGCGAAGGAGACACGACGCCGGGGTCATTGACGGCGACGGGTGGGGTGGCGGACGAAGCAGCGTGAGAAGCTGAGCTCGGTGACTCCATGCTTGCCTTCTTGTCCATCTCAGCCAGAAGCCTGATGGCTTGGGTCATCTCACCAGGGGTCTTTGCCTGCTGCTTCTGACTCTCGGTCTCCTTCTTTCTCTTCCAGGCCTCGAGTTTGGCGAGGCGTTCAGCCTTCTTATCGACATCGGATTGAGGTGGGTTGGCCTTGGTCTTTTGTCCCTGTAGCAGCTGGTTAGACGTGACTGTCGGCGACGGAGCAGAAAGGCCACCAACCTCGTCGGACCTAGCCCTTGCAACATCGCCAGGCGGCGCATTTTGAGTGCTGCTGCGCGCAGACGAGTCAGCTGTTCCCTCACGACGTGAGGGGACCCTGTCGCGGGGGTCGTCGCGGCTCTTGTAACTCGTGTTGCTATCACGGCTACGGTTACGCCTGCGATCCGGCGATCGAGGTCTCGCTGCGTATCTGTCGCGGGACCTGCGTCGTTCTCTGTTGTCTCGGTAGTCACGAGGGTCGCGAGGGTCGCGAGGGCCGCCTCGGTAGTAGCCATCGTCTCGTCGGGCTGGAGAGCGCTCCCGACGGCGGATCAAGTCTCGGTCGCGGCCGTGGGCTCGGTCGCGACCACGCCCGCCTCGATCACGACGCTGGTGCTGTTTGTCGACGATGAGATTAAAAGAAAGGGTATAAGGCAGGCGAGAAGGGCTCCTCACATCAGGACTGCGCGACCTGCTAGGTCGGCGACGGTCCCTCCCGTCATCACGTCGGTCTCTGTCCCGCCGGTCATCATATTTGTGCTGGCGACGCGAGCCGTCTTGGCTTCCTGCAGGAGCTGGTGAGCGCGAGTCTCTTGGCCGAGCCATGGTGGTCTCGCAAGCTCAGAAAGACGCTACGTTGTGTGTGTGTGAGTAGTACTTTTTGCCGCGGTCCCAAGGTTGGGCCAGGTTTTCTAGGTCGAGGTGCGTCGGGCGCGCGTGCACAGGTTGCCGCGACCCACAGGGCGCGCCTGGGTGGGTCTTGGGGAACTCGAATGCTGCGGCTGGCTGTGGCGGGTGAAGAGCTCAGCTAGCGGGCGGCTGTCCGCTGCGTGATGTCTGTCGTCGTGGTTGCGATGGTGATGGCGATGCTCGACCGTCGATGAACGATCCAAGTGTTTGCTGTCTCTAGGCTGCGGAGCGCAGATCAAATAGAAGTGGATATCAACGGGCCGGGGTTTTCCCTGCCAATGGGACACCGGGGGGTGCTCCGCTAGTCCAGATGTGGTCTCATCCATTCCGCCGCCATGTACAAATCTGGGCAGGATCTTGCGAGACGTCGCAGCTCGCGACCATTTCATGAAGCGGGCTTGACTGCCAGGGCAAGCAAACATGGCTGCTCTCGTCAGCTATGCCAGCAGTGACGATGAGGGGGACGAGGAGCAGCAGCAGCAGCAGCTTCTTGAAGCAGGAGAGGTGCGCTGCAGAATTTGGTTCCCGTCCTGTGTTGGTGCTCACTCACTCACCCACCCACCACAGGCACCCCAAAAGGCCGCTTCAATGACAACCGAGGCTGTCAAGGCTCAGGCCAAACCAGGTAGGCGAGCCATCTTGTTTGAACAATACCCCATTCTTCATGTCACAGATGAACTGAATCAATTGATAGCCGCGGAACCCCCCAAGCCTGCGGCGCCGCCCGAGCCAGAGCAGCTCGAGCCACCCCTCGTCTCTGGGCCGGCCCCCCAAAGCGCACCTCCCCTGGGACCGTCACTGCCACCCATGGAAGCCTCCCCTATGGCCAACGACGAGGACGAGCCTGAAGCCCCGGCATCGCCTTACTCCGCCAACCGCGCCACCATCCACGACCTCACCCTTCCGTCCGTCCCCAACCTGGACATCCCTCCGTCCCCGCCAGGCTCGCCACCCCCCCGCGTCAGCAAGACGTTTGGCCAATTCCTCGCGCTCAAGAAAAAGGGCACGCACTTCAACAAGAAGCTGGAACAGTCTACGGCGCTGCGCAACCCGAGCGTGATGGACAAGCTGCTGGACTTCGCGGGGGTCGACGAGCAGCAGCAGTACGAGACGACAGTGTCGCCTGACCTATGGGATCCCGCGGCGTTTCCCGAGTCGGCCTTTGTGGAAAAGCTGCGGAAGAGCCGGGAGACGCTCGCCAAGGAGAGGGAGGCAGACCGGTCAGGCGGCGGCAGAAGTTCCATCGACTTTGTGCCTTCGACGACTACCAGCGCAGGCACCTCGTCCGGTGCTGGTGGTCTCGCCAGGGGCGAGAAGCGCAAAGGTGCGTGGAAGTGAAGGGGGCGGAGGTCTTGTACAATAGCGCATGGGCGGCACACACGAGGCGATTCGATGGAAAGGGGCAGCCCAGGATAGGAGCGATACCCTGAAAATGCATTGAACATTAATATGGACTGTGCCAGCCTTGTACTAACAAGCGCATCGAGGTATCATGAATGAGAACGCGCAGCCACCTGCGCTTCTTAACCACACCGTCGTATCTAAACCGAGAAGCCACCCATACACCAGAGTCGTACAAATGCTGGCAGAGATAGACAAAAGACGGTCACTCTAAACCAAAACGCAGCCATCCGCAACGCAAAAGGACCCCCTCGTGCCCAAGATAATCGTCCCGTCATCCATGGCGCCCTGCTAAATGTATAGGCGATCTTTACTTGGTGGAACACGAGAGCTTGAACTCGTTGCCGAGCGTGCCCTTGAGGATGGAGCCAATGTCAATGTCAACGGTCTGGTTGGCGCTTCCCAGGGCGGCCTGGAAGTAGGGAATTTTCTGGCCGTGGTTCTCGACGTCGACGCCCAGCAGCTTGAAGGGAACAATGCCGTTCTCGCAGTAGGGCTTCTTGGAGATGATGTCGAGGACTGCGAGCTGGTCCATCTCGGCGGTGACGGCAAAGGTGTTGATGCCGGGGCGGAGGACGAGGTTGTTGATGGTGAGGTTGCCAATGTTCCTCTCATCGGCAAAGTTGGTGAAGGTGGCATTGCCCTACGCAGCCCGTCAGCAACGAGCTAGAATGATTCGCCTAAGCCGAAAGGGATGGGCGACAACTTACAATATCCAGGGTGAAGTGGGAGGGGTTGGTTATCGCGGCAGTGGCGCTGAAGTTCGGCTTGCCCTTGGTGCCGGCAAGATCGACTTTCCCATCGGAGACCTTGGTGCCCTTGAGAAGGTTCAAGCCGGGCAGGTCGAGAATCTTGACGAAGTCGACGTCGTACTTGCGGGCGAGGCCGGCGGGCTGAAGGCTGGTCTTGCCGGCGATTCTGACGCGCAGGGTCTCGTTCTGGAAGAAGGCAATGTTGAACTGCTTGAAGGCCTCCATGTCGGTGATGTGCACAGTCTGGCTGAGGTTGACCTTCTGATGCTTGTCGGCATTGGTCGCGGGGAACTGGAGGATGGCAAAGGCCGGGGCGTTGGCGACGTCCTGGAGGCTCATTTTGCCCTGGAAAGAGTCGATGTCGGCCTTGACAGCGCCGTCGGTGGTGATGGTGGAGTTGATCTCCATCGTGTACGAGTCGGGCGTGGCGTTAAGGACATTGACGCCCTGGACCTCTAGTTCGGCGGCGTTGACCTTGGACTGGGCGATCTTGGGAACGACGACGAAGATGCTGCAGGCATGATGGGTCAGATTGGAGGTCTTCCGACGCACATGGAAGAAAGCAGGCGTGGCCAACGTGTGGATGCCGGGCGGGGAGGCAGTCCAATGCGTGCACTGGGAGAAATTGCAAGGAGTACTCACGATATACAGACGACGAGGACCGTGATGCAGCAGAAGATGATGAGGTGCAGCCACCAGAATCGCTTGCAGTGGTTGACGCAGGCGCGCTTCTTGCTGCGCCTGATGGGGGCGACGCCATTCTCAGACTGCGAGAACTCCCGCTTGAAGTCGGACATGGCGATGACGGGTGAGGACAACGGGGGGGGGGGGG
>JALHCA010000674.1:0-18811 GCA_024340505.1 Tolypocladium nubicola | reverse complement strand
GGGGGGGGGGCATCATCTATCGGAGGGGGGGATCGAGCGGTCCGGCAGCCGGCCGCCGGTGATGGTCATGACGGCGGTGGTTGCGCTCTCGAGGGACCAACGTCTTCCGGGCCCTTGCGGGTTCCGTGCTTCATTTGTCTTATTCTACATCTTCCCTGCCCGTCTGTCCCGGCGGGTTTCTTCTTTCTTCCCTGCGTCCCTCTTCCCTCTTCTGCTTCTCGCATCGTTTCACATTTCCCACTACCACCTGGCACGGACGCTCTCTGTCGCAGCTCCCCGTCACGAGACCAGGTCCGTCTGCAGCGCATCCATCGGAAGAGCCTGGCGGTATCCTTACTCTATCGCGCCCTGTCTGGCTGAACATCTCTTACAAAGGGCCACCGTTGCAGACGCCGACGATGCAGACGATACTTCTCGTCGTCGGCGCTTCCGTCGTGTACGGCGTCTACTACTACGTGTCGAGCTTGCTGCACAGCATCGCCCAGGCGAAGCGGAGCGGCTTCAACTATGTCGTTGTTCGTGCGTGTGCCCATACCCGTCCCCGTCGCAGACGACATCGAGAGAGTGTGCTAACGCGGCGGAACCGCGCGCAGCCGTCGACCCCTTCGCCCTGCCATGGCAGTTGACGCACCGGATATGGATGCGCCTCATCATGCTGTTCCCCGAGAGCTGGTGGGAGGAGTGGCTCGAGTATGGCCCGTCCCTGGCGCTGCTCGTCGAGGACAGGCACGGCTGACAGGCAGCAACAGCCTCATGGTCCCCGACATGCCGTACCGGACCGGCTTCGAGCGCTTCCGCCGCCACGGCGAGGCCTTCCTCGTCGTCTCCCCGCGCGCCATGATCCTGCACGTGGCCAACGCCGAGGTGATCCGCCACGTCGCGACGCACCGCGAGCAGTTCCCCAAGTGGACGGCCACGTACGGCATCCTGCGCCAGTTCGGCGAGAACGTGCTCACCTCCGAGGGCCAGGTCTGGCGCACGCACCGCAAGGTCACGTCGGCGTCGTTCAACGAGCGCAACGCGGCGCTCGTCTTCCGCGAGGCCATCCTGCAGACGCAGGGCATGGTGCGCACCTGGACGGGGCCCGCGGGCGTGCGGACGGAGCCGCTGCGCACCGTCGAGCGCGACACGATGCGCCTGGCGCTCAACATCATCGGCTACGTCGGCTTCGGCCTGCGGCTGCTGTGGCCGGGCCAGACGCTGCCGGCCAGCGCGGACCCGCAGCTGGTCAAGTACGCGTCGCTGGAGGCGCCGGCCGGCCACAAGCTGAGCTTCGTCGACACCATGTCGAGCGTCATGGAGAACATCCTGCTGCTGCTGCTGACGCCCAAGTGGCTGCTGCGCGTGCTGCCGTTCAGGCGGACGCGGGCGGCGGCGGACGCGTACGGGGACTACATGAAGTACATGGACGAGCTGATGGAGGACAAGATGGAGGAGGCGCGCAAGGGGGACCGCGCCGGGGAGGGCATGGACCTGATGGGCCAGCTCGTGCGCACGACGTACCAGGCGCGAGCGCAGGGGCAGGGCGGCGACGACGGCAAGGGCAAGACGGTGCTGAACCGCGACGAGATCATCGGCAACGCCTTCATCATGTTCGTGGCCGGACACGAGACGACGGCCAACACGCTGCACTTCACCATGGTGCAGCTGGCGACGAACCCGGCGGCGCAGCGCAAGCTGCAGCGCGACATCGACGAGCTGGTGGGCGCGTCGGACCCCTCGTCGTGGGACTACGAGGCGCTGGTGAACCCGCTGACGGCGAGCGCGGTCGGGGCGAGCATGTACGAGACGCTGCGCATCATCCCGCCGGCGGCAGAGCTGCCCAAGGAGGTGTCGGCGAACCAGGACCAGCCCGTCGACATGGACGGGCGGCGGTACGCGATCCCCCGGGGCACCATCGTGTCCATGGCGGGCGTGTCGGCGCACCACAACCCGCGGTACTGGCCGCACGCGGAGAGCCGCGTGACGCCCGGGCGGGACGACCTGGGCGACTTCAAGCCGTCGCGGTGGTTCCAGACGTCGGCGTCGGGGGCGGCGGGGGTGGCGGACATGGCCGGGGCGGACGCCGAGGACTACGGCGGGTACGGCGGCCCGGACACGAACGCGCAGCTGTTCCGACCCGAGCGCGGCGCGTACATCCCCTTCAGCGACGGGGCGCGGTCGTGCCTGGGGCGGCGCATCGCGCAGGTGGAGATCATGGCGGCGCTGGCGGTGCTGTTCCGCGAGTACAGCCTGGAGCTGGCCGTGGACGAGTGGGCGGGCGAAGAGGAGCTGGCGGCCATGGGCCGCGACGAGGCGCGGGAGGTGTACCGGCGGGCGCAGGCGAGGAGCCGGTGGACGATGAGGCAGGCGAGGAGCGTGATCACGCTGAAGCTGCACGGGGAGATGCACGTGCCGGTGCGGGTGGTGCGGAGGGGGGAGGAGAGGTTCGTGGGGTGGATGGAGGACTGGTGATGGCACGCGCGAAGTACGAGCGCGAAGTATACGGAGTTTGCTATGGATGTGCAAGTATGGAACTCGGAGAATCTACGGGCAAGACTCAAGAGCCGTCTCACTCGCCTCTCACTCGAACTCATTGGAAGCTCAGAACGGACGGGCACGGGCAACACGATCCGAGGTGCCGGTGCCCGCGGCCGTTCGCGTCCATGAGCGTCACCAGTCGCATCGCATCGAGCTAGTCCGAGTCGCTGAAATGAGGTGAGAGACGCCTCACACCTCACCTGTAGCGAGCGCTGAGCTCCACCCCAGCCCCGCCGGCTACAGAGGCCGAAGACGCTCTGCTGCCCCCAGCGACTCGCAGCCAAGCCAGCAGCCACAACAAGCAGCCACCACAAGCCACCCGGGCGAGGAGCTACGGATACCCAGCGCGGCCCCCCGCCCGCCAAATCAAAACATAAACAAGACACCACCCTCGCCGTCGCCACCCGTCACCACCACAACCAGCCAGCAGCAGCAGCGCCGCCGCTACTAACACGCCCGCATCTCGCGACGATACTCTCAACCCCCGGGGACTGCAAGCAATTCTCTGCCACCTGCACGAGGCAAGGCGCGGACCTGGAGAGTCGACGTCAACGTCACCGCCGAGAACAAGACAAGAGCCCAGCAGCCGCTGCACCTGAGCTTTTTGGACCAGGTATACACGCACCACTACGCTACCACTACACTACCACCACCACCACCACCGCCTCCATCCTCCGCCGGCGCCATGTCCACCGCAGCGACGAACAGCTGGCTCAAGGCCCAGCGCAAGAGCGATCTTGTCGAGCTGGCCGACAATGTCGGTCTCAAGAAGTGGGTTTTTTTTCTTCCTCCTCTGTCCGCGAAACGGGGTGCTGCCGGGCGGCGGTGGGTACCGGCGCGTCCGAGTCGCGTGTGATGCATCCGTGGTGGGCTGCACCGCCGTGAGGTTTGCGCCGACGACGCCTGCGCGGCGCGCCCACGGCCGACACCCTCGCGGCGGCGCCTGCGTGCTCTGCCGTGGGCGCTGAAGCCGCGCGACGAGCCATTGCATGCCGTTTGCCTCCCTGCCTGCCTGCCTGCCTGCCTGTGCGCGCGTGTAACACCGCGACAACAACAAGACCATCGCTGACCCGCGCAGCTACGAGGCCCTCAAGAAGAGCGACCTTGAGGCCGCGCTCGACGAGTTCATCGCCGAACACACGACGCGCTTCGCCAACCGGCCCGACCTGACGGGCTACTTCAACAGCCGCTCCAAGGCCCTCGGCTCGCCCGTCAAGCGGGAGCGCGAGTCGCTCAAGGACGAGGCCGAGAAGACGCTCAAGGGGGCCAAGCGGCGCGCCACCAAGGCCCTCGAGGAGCTGACGTCCGAGTATGCCCCCCCAAGCCCCCGTCTACCGAGGAAGCAGGCTTTCTAACGCGTGCCCAGGAGCGACGACCACCGCGGCGCCTCGACCTCGTCGGCCGTCGCCCGCACCCCTGGCCGCCGCAGCCTCTCCCAGGTCGCCGCGCGCATCCCTCTGCCCGCCACGCCCGCCGACGTGGCCAGCGCCGTCGACCGCTCCACCGTCGCCATGCGCAAGCGCGTCTCCTCCATCTACCAGGACAGCGGCATCACCGAGGCCTCGCACGCCACCCGCGAGACCCTCAGCACCGTCACCAGCGTCCTCTTCGTCGTCTCCGCCTTTGAGCTCTACTACATCCGGCCCGAGATCCTCGCCAACCGCTACGCCTTCACCGTCCCCGCCGTCGCCCCGCTCGGCACCCCGGACTACCCCGTCTACCTGCCCGACATGTTCCTGCTCCTCACCTCGAGCTTCTGGTCCCCGGCCCTGACCTGGGCCTTTACCAGCATCGTCCTGCCCAGCCTCTTCGGCTACTTCTTCAACCTGAGCGCCAACAGCGCCGCGGGCCCGCGCACCCGCTCCAAGGCCGCCCAGACCGCCGACAACGTCGTCGACCCCTTGACGTTTAGCATCGTCAAGGCCCTCGTCGCCTACGTCGTCTACGGCCAGGGCGTCACCTTCTGCGGCCTCCTCAACGAGACGTCGGTCGAGCGCCTCAACTCGGCCGTCCACGGCGGCTACCGGGGCGTGCTGGTCGGCACCGCCATCACGGGCATCGTCAGCATGTACGACGCCGTGCTGAAGAAATAGACGGGGACCCCCCTCTCCTCCCCCGTGCCCCCCCTATCCAGACAATCCGCCCGCGAAAAGGAAAATAGGGCGGCCGGGGAGGCTGAGCTGAGTTGAGCTGTGTTGGAACTTTTGACCCATCTTTTCTATCTCTTGGACGTCGGCACGCGCGCGCGCAGAGCATCTCTTTCTCTCTTCCTGGGGACGACGGCGCGACGACCGCGTTCCTGAAGTGGCGTTCATGGCGTTGGCGTCGCGGCGTGGCTTCGATACCAACCTTTGTCTTCGCTTGGATGGCCTCGCCTGCCCCTGGCCCGGGGCCCTCGGCACCGCCCAACATCCTTATCTCCTCGCTCCCGGACATGCAGAATCTTTTAACCCCCCTGCGGAGCGAGGGAAATGCCTTGGCCATGGGACACCGTCGGGCTGTCACTGGGCCGCTGCCACGAGCCGCGCCCAGGTTCTACTGTACATGCCCCCCTTTTCCCCCCGTCCCAGCGCCTTTCATGTCTTTAGTTGGCTTGCGTGTCTGTTATTTGCTCTTCTCCCTGATTTTTTTCTCCCGTCTTTTCCTATCTTTGATCTTCCTGCTTCGTCCCTGTACTGCCGTTGTAGTATCGTTTCCCTGTCTTTCCCCCTCCCCCCCCTCGGGATGTGGTCGTGGGCGGTGGCTATCGTTTTATCTGGGTACCGGGGAGGCTCCAAAAAGAGGCGGTGTTGGATACCGGGGTAGCTGTGCAGTAGAGAGGCGCGACGCGCGGGGATAGGGGAGCGCCTACGAGTGAAATGATGGGAAATATATGCTTCTTGCGGTTTGGTTGCTCTTGACTGCTTGCCCGGGACGGGATGCGTGTTGTGCTTTGCGTTGAGGGACGGACACGTGCTCGTGTGGTGAGCATGTGTGATAATACGCGGAGGTAATCCATAGAGTCGAGCCCCTATGCACCGACACCACCAATTGACGTCTTGCACGTACTGACTCAGGGGTTCCGTTCCCCCTCGCGTCTGGGCCCAGGTGCCGTCGACCCCATGCGTGCCACTGGAATGCCTCGCCTCCCTCGCGCGTCCCTAGCCTCAGGTGACACGCTGCCGCGACATTCGCCCCATCTGGATTGTTGTCACAGTAGTCCGTAGTCCGTACATAATAATCTTGCAAGGTGTGAAGCCTAGGCGAGATTTGTATGCCTGTTCAATATGTGGTAGACCGCCTGCTCCGGGGTTGTATCAATGCTACAGCTAATGATTCTCGAAACAACAAACGCCGTGTATGCAACCCTGTCATGCCAGTCCCCGCCGCCGACCTGGGACGCAGATTGCCCATGCCTTGTCTTCTATGCAGTAGCAAAACAGAAAAGACGCGTCAAACGCCTGTGTATATCCAATCACCTGCCAGTCACGACTGCTCCGAGGGGAGCTCGTACTTGATCGGATGCAGCAGCATGCTGCGCAGGCACATCCGCCCGCTGCCATCCGAAGTGCTCTCCTCGACCACTCCGCCTCTCTCCGTGCCCTGGCCGCCGAACTCGCCGCGGCCGTCCATCTGGGGATAGCCCAGCCACCGCCTCCACAGCAGGCCGGCGAACTCACTGTGATAGTACCAGCTCGTCCCCTTGTGGCTGTGCTCGTTGTTCATGTTAAAGACCGAGTTCCTGCCGGACGTCGAGTGGTCCTTCCCGCTGTTGAAGGTGTCGTCGACGGCCGATCCTTGGGGCTGCCACGCCCGGTCGAAATACACGGGATGTGGTGCGTAGACAGCTTTGAGGCCGTGGTGCAGCGCTATGCTCGAGGGGAACATCTCGGAGAACATGGTGTGGCGATGTCGCCACACTTCCTCGTGCATCGCCGCCAGCAGACGCCGGCTCAGTCGCGCGACCGTTACAATAGAGCTTCGCCGGGGCGGGTCCGTCGACGTTGGCTGGAAGTACCCCGTCAGGTCGTCGGTAAAGACCCATCCAGAGTCCTTGGTGTCAAATATGGGATTCAACGTTATGAGGTCCGCCGCCTCGCCCACGCCGCACAGAGCAGGGTCCTGGCCGAACGCGCAGCTCTCTGGGAGGACCGACTGGCCCCGTTGCTCGTGCCGGAGCGGCTTACGCCCCGCAAAGGCCACGGGACCCAAAATGGTCTTCTCGCCGGAATGCATAGTATCCACCTGCACCGTCTGAGTGAAGTTGTCCCAACTGCCATGGTACGTGGGGATGTAGTAGCGCGCACTGCGTTCCCAGAGCAGCGCCCGCGACTGGTTGTCTGCCCAGCTCCCAATGCCCCGGAGGAGCTCGTAGTAGTTGCCCACGGACCGCAAGTCCATCTCCCAGTTCCAAAAATGTTCGTATTCGGGGTGCTGCATCGCGAATACCTGCAGGGCCATGTGTGCACTCCGATAGACACCGTGTATTTCACCGCCGCTCGGGTTCTGGGGCGCCGGGGGAAAGTCGCCGGGGTAGAACAGTTGCATCTGTGTTTCGCTCCATAGTGTCACCATGCCGTGGAACTCTGCGGGAATGTTGGCGTCCAGGAGCCGCTGTACCGTTGCGTCGTCGGCCCAGATGGGCAGTTTAGTGTCATGGACGTGCAGCAGCAGATGAACCGTGTACTCGCCCCCGGACTTGAGCGACAGCTCCGTCACCATTGCACGGAAGTTGAGTATCACCATCTCAGACCACTTAAATCCCTGGTAGCAACGCACGACTATCGCAATGCGGCCCTTCTTACCATTGCGCTCGTCTGGTGCAGTCGGCAGCTCCTCCGTCTCCTTATCTGGCTCCAAGAATCGGTGTTTGTTAGCGGCTGAGCATCTCTCCTGCGCGTCACCCCAGTCAATGTTGTTGTAGTTGAGCTGTCCGGTCTCAGCCCACACTGCCTCGCTGCCTGAGCTCTCCGTCTCCATGCCCACGTCGAGTCCGCCGTGGATCTTTGTGTAACCGAGCCCATATGGTCCGTAGCGGCCGAAACGGTCGAAGCATACGTCGTCTCTGATGCCGAAGAGCTCGTAAGATCCCAGTACCGGGTCTGGCATGTGCTGAGGCAGGCCATCGTAGGCGTAAATGGCCGGGGGGCGGATAGTGTTGGCCCGATCGAGATAGCAAGCCTGAGCGTTGTGTGGTAATTGGTATGGGTTGTACGGCCGCGGTTTTGGGACATGCTCATTTAGCTGAGGGGGTGGAAACGGAGCCTCGCGGCTGCGGTTGGGATACTCAGGGGCATGGTGAGACTTTTGAACCAGCGTCTTGAGGCCGTAAAAATACCCATCGAGGCTGCGAGCGCATGTAAGTATGACTGAGCGGACACTGCCTAGGTTCAATTGGAAACGTACTGCTTGAAAAGTAGCCATGGCATCTTCTTGACCTGCTCGTAGAACTCAGATTTTTGTTTCTCTTCCTCGCTCAGCTCATGTTGCTCGACGTTTGGTTTTTCGTCGACCTGTTCTTTGACATTTCCGTCGACCTGTTCTTTGACATTTTCGTCGACATTTTCGTCGACATTTTCGACCTTTTCTGCGTCCTGTTTGGCGTTCTGTTCGGCGTCCTGTTCGGCGTCGTCTTGAACTGCCACCACTATCGTGTGGCCCGACTCCCCATCACCGTGGCCTTTGCTGTTGTCCTCGACGATGCTGTTGCCGCCGCCTTTCCTGTCGTCGTCTGCAGCGGCTTCACGGCTCGGGGACAGCTTAGACTTGCCATACTGGACAATATCGGGGATAGAAACGTCCTGGCTCCCGAAAAGTACAATAGCTACGAGGACCAGGCTGACGACGGTCCAGACAAGTACCCTTCGGTAAAGACAGCGGCCGAGCAGTGCGCGGATCCGCGACCGCCGTTTGACGGTTGGCTTTTCCGTGCATGGCAACAGAGGGTCGTGATTCCGATGCTCGGAGGCACGGGAGCTCGAACGGCTGCTCGAGCCCAGCAGCGCAGTCGTGCGCTCCATGCCAGCCGGGGCGAATTAAGGAGGGTCGAGAAACATGCAAGGTCGGCCGTGCTTGACGGCAACAGGGTCCGACTGTTTTGCGCTGTGTCGTATTGCGTAGGTACCGAGCGGCGTCGACCACGGCGGCGAGAATAAAGAAGAGACAAAACAAAGAGGCGTAGGACAAGTATCAGGGCCGTTGAAGACTTATAGGTTCAAAAGTGTTACAGAAGAAGGGAAAGGTTGAGACGGGTGGTTTAATAGATAGATGTCGCTAGGTTTGGGCAGACTTGGAGGTTGGCTCTTGATGGGATGAGAAAAAGGGAACACGACAACGAGAGGGCATCTAGGAAGGAGAAGGAGACGGAAAGATTTAGTAATGGAAACGAGATCCAGAGAAGAGGGGAGGGAGAAAGAAAACAGCAAACAGTTGAGATATTTGCCTAGATGAGGTGAGCATCGGGGCCGCTGGGGGGAAGGAGCAAGCGAGGTGGTGGGCCTCTGGACACGGCGGCCTAGAACAGCAGGGAAGGCGCGGTACGGATTTGGTACAGTACGGACGGATATACGGAGGCAGGTGCAGATGAATAGACACACCAGACGAATCGACGACTCTACTCGTATCTTTGTACCTTGCAGGGGTCATGATGCGCTGGTACTCGGTGCTCCGTATCTCGTAATTAATGGCTTGGCCCTGTAGAACCCGTGTAGATCCAAGGATAAGGAATGGCAAGAACATCGAGGGACGGCGGGAATGGCGAGGAACGGCAGGCAGGAAGCGAGAAACAAGGGAAACATGGGGAAATGCAAGGCCAGGGCGCCATGTGCAGAACCTGCACCATCGAGTGGACTCTGCCCCGAACCTCTCGTAGCACGAAGCGGTGCAACTCGACTCGGCACAATGCGATGCGATGCGATAGATGACAGTAGGGCCACGGCCACTGCAGATCGACCCGTCCGACGGCCGTGGCCCTTGCGATACAGGGCCACATGCTGATCGACACCAGAGCTTGGAGGTTTGCCGGTTCGCCAACGCCCTCGCTCAGCCGCCTTGGCCATGCCTGATTCTGCCCAGCTGCACTGGGGGCCGCTTTTCTGGCTAGCACTGCCATCTTTGGTCTGCAACCATGACGAAGGATGGAGACAGCCCCTGTCGTCTGATGTGCCTGAATCGTCGGCCAGATAGCCCCTGAAGATCATCGCTACTGATCCTCGGCTCAGCCCTGGTGGGTGCAAAGCAAGACGGCATTGCGCGATTCGTCACTCCAGCGCTGTCCAACGCAGAGGAACGAGGAATCGTCCGAAACAGACTTTGGGAACGGCTGATGCGACCTCGTCAAGCGGTTCTAGGCACTGGGCAACGGCGGTGTGATTGGGTGGAAATTGGAGAATCGACGTCAGCCGAACGGGCCATCTTGAAGAGACCCCTGCAGCCGGGGCGGGAACCAAGCTTTTTTTTGGAGCCTCCTTGGCCCTGTTCTGTCAGAGGCGGCTCGACGCTGCTGTTGTTGGCGCAACGGGCGGACTACCGGCTGCAGGTGGACCATTCGCTTCACACGCGACCAACCATCCATCCATCGCGGTTTGGCGCGAAGCAGCTGCGGTACGGAGTACATACGAGGAGTACGAGTACGAGGTGATATCTGACATGCTGTCTCGGCGCGAGAGGGCTCGATCGGCCAGTCCCCCAGCGCCGGGTCGTCGAGTCGCCGAAGCCTCAGCGCGCGCCAGGTCGCCGTCGACGCTCGGGCTTTCGAGCAGGCAAGGCCGCATTGCTGGAACACCGGAGCCGCTGGAATACCGGAAGCCCCCGCCTCAGCGGTTCGGGTGCTCGGGAGACGCGGCGTGGCGCCACTGGCAGGCCAGGATACCGCGGCTCTGCGCCATTCGGGCAGCCAACCTCGAGAAGCGGGCCGCGATACGAGGAGGGGCCGCATTCCTACGAGGACTCGTGGTGCGCCGCTGGTGCGTCAAGCGCGCGGGCACAGGCGATCCCTAATTTGGGCAATTCCATCTACGAGCACTCGTACCCTCCGCAATTCGAACTGGAATGCCCTGTCTACTCGTAGGGAGGCCGTACTCGTATCCGGCAGCCAAAGACTGTCCGTCGGCAGGCAGTTGGACGAGTGCCGCATCACGGACACGGGTACTCCGAATGAAACCTTTTACTCGTACGAGTATGCGTCCCGTTCAGAATAGCCTTTTTTGGGGCGAGGTCCGGCGAGCTGGACAAGGTATGTAATTTCTTAGCGAAAGGACCACAAGCAGTCGGTCCATCCCGACGGGTCGCATGAAGTTGGCAGCTCGAGGGATTGTGGGTACCCTCTCGTCCCAAAACCCCTGTTCCAATATCAAAGAGCAAAAGTACTTCTACTACAAGCCAATGATCTAGTAAATATAAGTATCGTTTTCCCACTTGCACCTGGTTGGGGTTTGCCTTGTAATTTGTACCCACAAGCTTTATCGTAGAGCTGCTCAAGCGATGAACCTGCCCAGGGGTACGTACTTACGAGGGCATTATTTGAGTCGTGGACTCGTACTTGTACGAGTATTCATACTCAACGGCTCACACAGCACATCATCATCGGTGGTTTCAATATTGTACCACTGTCTGTCGTTTCCACCTTTTCTCATCCCATCAGGGCTGCGTTCTGCTCACTTGGCCTCGATCCTCATTGGGAATCAGACACCAAACCGGAGCTCGGCTATCGACCAGCTGTTTGACAACTCGGCCCTCATCTTACATGTCTCTTGCCAATGCACGTCTAATTGTGCGTTTGGAAAAGTATATGGTAAACACATTGAGTCGTCACTAGTACAGAGCCTAGCCGACTGACTGGTTCTCAGTTCGGGTACTCCCGCAGCATCTCGGCAGCATCAAACTTGACGTTCCGCAGACTCCTTGGGCATGCCTGACGTGCTGGTCTTCGTGGCCGTCTTCTCTTCTCCATGACTCTCGACCCTGCCCTCGGTAGCCTCCGGCCCTGGCACAGTCATCCTGGTTCCTGGCTTCTGTTCCTTGCTGCCCACCCCTGCGTTGCGTTGCGCCTTCTTCCTCGCCGTCTTAGCATCGGCGCTCTTCCTCCATCCTTCTCCCCAGCGGATTGCGGCCAGGACACCAACTGTCGACGCCGCGAGGAACAGAGCCGAAATGGTCTGGAACCAACCCACGCCGACGCCCTCGATGGCAGGCAGGACAACCGCGGTTCCCAGACAGCCAGCCAAATATCGCACAAAATAGTTGGCAGCGGTTACCTCGGCTCCTTGGCTTGGCATCACGTCAAGGCAGTACGTGTTGAGCGATGGGAAACAAAAGAGCTGGCCGACGCCCTGTAGGAAAAGCACAATGACCGGCACTGGGATCCCCCCTACTGCCTTTTCCACTGTCCACCCGTAGATGAGGATGCAGGCCGGCATCAGCAAGCCCATGAACGGCACTGCGGACCGCAGCCGGTCTTCTGGGACGCGAACTCCGTTGCGCTTCTTGATCCATACCCGCACGGTCCGGTCCGCCCACCGGCCACCCACAAAGGTCCCAAGCAGGTATCCGCACCCCGGCGCCAGGTAGAAGAGGCTCCCGAGCAGCGGCGACTCGAGTTGGAAGCGGGGGTTCAGCACGTATCGGATGGGCGTCAGCAAGCAGTACATGTTCCACAGGAGGGCAGAGCTGCCGCAAGCCACGAGCACCTGGTTCCAGTACCGGAAGAGCCGCAGGGGGCGAATCGGGTTGATCATGCCCAGCAACGCCTTGGTCTTTTCCCGCCTGGAGCAGCCATTGAGGTCGGTAATGTTCTTGTGGTGGATGGTCTCTGGCACCAGGAAGAAGACGCCGAGGACGCCGGTCCCCGCCAGTGCGGTCTGGAGCCAAAAGATGGATCTCCACGACGAGTACGTGACGATGATGCCGCCGAGAAAGGGGCCAAATGCCGGCCCGATGAGCGTGCCCGACAAGAACCACCCAATGGCAGTCCCACGCTCCGTTGGGCGGTAGATGTCCCTGTCCGACAGTGTCAGTCACACGTTCGCATGGCTCATCGCGCAGTTCCAAGCACCCAGGCAGCCCTGGCTGACTCGCAACGTGCCCACGGTGCAACTCACCCCAGACATGCCGCCCCGAGGAGGATAAACGCCGTGCCCTCAAACGCCGATGCGGCGCGGAACACGAAGAAGGCGGCCAGGTTCGGCGCCAGGGCCGTGGCCAGACTCAGCAGGAAGAACAGCGCGGCCGTTATCAACAGTATGGGCCGGCGGCCAAACACCTGGCTCATGGGACCCCACACGACGGGCGATATGCCCATGAAGACCATGTACGCGGCATTGCTGACGTTGATGACGGACCCCGTGGTGTGGTACGTGGCGGCAACCTCGGGCGTCGCGGCGAGGACGCTGGTGCTGGACTGCGGCGAGAGAAAGGCGCAGAAGGAGCACACGGCAACGATGACGTTCTTGCGGCGGGGGCTCAGGCGGTCGTACACTTCGTCTCCGGCCTCGTAGTAAGAATCGTCTTCATGATCTGGTGGTGGGTGGAGGGCATCGGGCCCGGAGACGCGGGACGCCGACCGATAGGCCTCCACGCCGGCTGTCTGGCGCAACGGCTCGATTGTGTCCCCGTCAGTGTTGCCGTCTTCCGGGGTCTGTTGCTCGACCACATCGGGGCGCTCTCCTGATCCCTTTTCCAGGGCCATGGCTCGAGGACGCACCCATGGGACGCCCTCCCAAGCAGAACGGGTCCGATCCTCCGAGTCCGTCCGTCGCGCTCTCAAAACGGATCAAACGTGAAGTCGACGGAAGTCCAAAGCAACCTGCCCAGTCTCATCGAAGAAGCGTCTCGAGCGACACCACGGTCAACGGCAAGATAGCGAGGCGACAGACAGGCTGCGAGAACCCACGCCGAGGCAGCGGCCACCTGAAACTCACAAAATTGGCGCGGCTCGTCCTGATCTGCCGAACCGCGGGACGGCTTGGCCGAGTACCCGAGCGCCCACCCGCTCCGCCCTCCGGCCACCGGCCCGGCGAGCTGCCGCGATCGGCTCCCACGCCCCCGCCGCCCGGTCCAATGACCTGCGTCCCACGAATCCGCGACGCCGCATTGGCGGCCGTCTGTATCGCTGAATCCACGCAGCGTCGACGCTGCACGCGTCGGCCATGCGAGCGGCGGTGGGCGCTACGCTAGCACCCGTGTGGGAGCCGAGGTCCGTGAGCCGCGACCGGAGCGGCGCCGTGAACCTCGACGTCGCGCGCGCTTTCGACGCTGGAATCGGGACCGGATGGCGTGTTTGGCCTGTACGTTCCGGACCTGTGCTCCGGGTCCCGCGTGCCGTGGGACCTCCGTCCCGGCGCGGGACAGGGAGCGGAACGAACCCGGCCCGGCTAGATCGGGGGTGTGCCCGTGGGATCGGGGTGGGAGGTGTCGATGCGAATGTGCGCCCGGTCCTCGGAGGTGCCTCGCGTCATGTAGCATGCAGGTCGTATCGGCTGTTGTAATGGACGACCGTAGCTGGTGATGGCAGGGATGTAGGCATCCAAGGTAACCCGTCTATCGTCTGCTTATAGCCAAGTCTTCCGGTCTCGTCTCAGCGCAATGCGTGCATCACAAAGCCAAATTTTCATGAGACTGGAGAATTGGAGGGTAAGCATCAGTCATTCAGGTCTCTAACATCGTTTATGCTCTTGATGATTGCTCGCGGCAAGTAAATAATACGCCTCCAACGCCAGCCCATGCCGAGTACACAATGCCAACACCATGCTTCCAGCCAATGCAACCCAACGCATAATCCATTTCAAACACCCAATGCCATGCAACCTCCGGGTATCCGTATCCTTTCCACATGCACTCAAGCAGCCAGCAGCTTCTGCACCTTCTCCTGTATAACCCTGTCCACCGGCTGGCCATTCCGCTGCACCACGACGTTCTCCCGCCCGCCAATGGTCACGACGCGTAGCCATTCGGGGGCCACCTCGGCGGCAATCAGCCGCACGCAGGCCATGCCCTCCTCGCGGGATACGGGCACCCGCAGCGAGTCCCTGAGCTTCTCGACGATGCCCGCCATGGTGAAGGCCTGCCGCGGCAGGGAGAGCGGGTTGGACAGGCTGAGCATGGAGATGGTGGCTGCTACGTCGGCGACGCGGTTGAGTGCGGCGCGGCGCTGGAGTTCTGGGCCCGAGGGGGGCAGGGGCCCATTGGCCTTGGCGAGCTGCTTGTGCCGCAGGCGGTCGAGCAGGCTCATCTTGGTGCCGTCCGGGTTGAGGGTGGGATTGGTGCTGGCGCTTTGCTTCTTAGCCTCCTCCTGCTGCTGCTGCTTGACGAGGATGCCGCTCTTCAGCTCCGACAGCGCGCGCTGGCCCTTGCTGAACATGGGGTTCGCCTTGGTTGCAGCCCCCATGTCCGTGATGGCGGCCTGGGGCAGGTCGGCGAGAGACAGGCCCTGGAAGGGCACATCCACGTCCGCCATGTCGTCGACGGCTCGCTCGGCACAGAGCGCGTGGAGATTCTCCTCGAATTGCCTGCACAGGCGCTCCTCGTGCATCGACGCGCCATCGTAGCCCCGGCCCAGCTCGACGCAGACCTTCCCGCGGCCGTAGTCTGAGATGATGAATGGCGATTCTGCGCCCTGCTTGGACGAATGTGTCTGGATGGCGACGCAGCGACGGATGTCCTCGACGGTGACCTGTCGCTTGCCCCAGGTGCGTGAGATGTGGGGGGCAATGGTGCGGATGTCGATGGGGGCGTTGCTGTTGGTGTGGGCGACCTGGATGGCGACCGTCTTCAGGAAGGCCTTGTTCAGGCGCACCAGCTCGGCGAGGTGTGGTGGGAACGAGCTCTCGGTGCGGGTATCCCTCGGCTTCTTGCTCCGGACGACGTCGAGCTTGGTCTGAATCGTCTTTTCCTGCCGCCGCGACCTGGCTATGATGGTCGACGCGCTGGGCCTATGTGCATTCTCGGCCCTCGAGGGTGTCGCCTTGGCAACGCGCTTGCCCTTGCTCTTCACGCCCGTCTTGACGCTGCTGAATGTTCGAGTCTCGGACTCGACCCGTCGACAGGCGCGCTTCGACGGGGCAACAGCGCCGGGACCATCCTCTTCGTCACTGCTGGGAGCGAAGGAGATGGTGCGTCGTGTGAGCCTCCTGTCGGCCTCTTCCTCAATGGACGCGGCCTTTCGCTTGCGGGTCGCGGCTGGCTGTGCAGCGGCGACGACGGCGCCTTTCTTGACGGACGCGTCGAGGAGAGTGCTGCCCTTGGAGACGCGCGTAAAGGCGCCGATGGTCTGGCGGGCGGGAGCGTGTGCCGCCTCGGCTTGTTGTTTCCTCGCGGGTCGAGGCATGGTGACTGCTGCTGCAGGTTCTTCGTCAAAGGGAGGATTGGGAAATCGGAGCCGCGCTTGGAGTCGCTGGTAGTTGCACCACACGTAGCTCTAATCTCGGTTACGAGAAAGCGGTACCGAACACTCAGCAATAAAGACAGGCCAGAGTCAGAAAAACGACGTTGGCTGGAGAAGCAACGAGCACGAAAATGCAAGATGGACGGACGCAGTGAGTCCAGGGTGACCAGAAATGCAGTGGGTGGGACTGGAGCTTGACGCGTGACTCCCGGCGGCTGGACGCGTTTTTTGGTGGAGGCGTGACATTGGACGCGTACGAGTAAATGGGCGCTTCCAGTCCCCTCCCCCACGACAACGAACAAGCGACAAAGCGCCCCCTGCAGCAAGCCCGGTTTCTTATCCATCTGCTGTCAACCCTTACGGGAACAGTGACTGGCGCAGACAAGCCACCGCTTACACGTGGCAATGCGGTGGGCAGTGAGAGAGCGCGCCTTGTCACGCCTTGTCACAGGCTTCTACCTCGTACGGAGCACTTCTGGCTGGCTTCAGCTGCACCGGACCAGCGAGGGCTTCATCCTTCGAAGCCCCTTGTGGCACCGGGAGCACACCGTCATACACCGCTACTTGTCCGTCGTATGCAGGCACGGGAAGCCCTCCGTCCGTCTACTGCTGCCGTACCACGTATCCACGCCAAAGAGGAACTGCACGGCTACCCGATGCCATCCGCGGATCTGCCCGTCACTCACCCCTGGCTGCCAGCCGTGCAACCGCACCATCCGGGCCAATCACCCTCGTCCACTCTGAATATCCCGTCATTCAGCTCGCTCGCACGCAAGCAAGGGACCCTCACAGCAACGCATCACGGCCAACAGTCCCCGTATCACCAGCACGCCACGCAGCAGCTGCAGATCCATGATTTGTGCTTGTCATTCGGGGGAGAGGCCAATGCCTTGACCACATCCCCATGCTAATAGTCGAGCAGCAGCTGCTAAGAAAGGAGACTATCCCCGGTTTTGTACTCCCTGATCCAGCGCCCATCGCGCAAATGTGCAGTGCTCCCGCAGTGTCCCCTTTTTGTGCCAGACCTCCCATTACCCCGAGATGTGTGTGATCCTGCCACTGCCGTAACGCCGTGAGGGTGTGCGTGAGTCAGATAAAGGAAAGAAAAAGATAACGTGGTAATAAACCGTTTTGTCTAAGTGCCAGCTGTACGAGGAAGTCGAAGTGAAGGAAAGCGAGGCCTGGGGGCTTTAGGCGCCGCAACATGGCGTCGCCGTAAGCCAGCCGCTCAGCGCCGAGCGGGCATTTGCCAGTGGTCGGCACGGAAGCTGACGGGGCTGGGCGGCGGCGGCGCAGGCACCGTGTAGTCGTTCTCCTGGATGTGGCGGACGGGCGTCGACGGGCGGCGGTTCCCGCTCGAGTTGAGGGTTGCGTTGAGGCTCGCGCATAGGTCGTGCGACGTCATGAGGCGCAGGTTGTTGCGCTGCGACGACGACATGGCGATGGGAGAGGCGACCTGGGGGGTGGGCATCTTGACAGAGTGATTGTTGGAAGAGCGAGAGGCTGCACTGGCATCTTAGAAAATGTCCTCCTTATGAGACCCGGGCACTCGGGACTCAGACGTACACTCGGCAGTATTATTCGCAAGCTGTCTCGTGTTGAGAGACAGACTGGGCCGCGAGGGAGCTTGCGTAAATATGTGGGTGCAGATGCTCGAGCAGGCTTTCGGTGCTCTCTCGGCTCTGTTGATGGCGATGGACGATGGCTGGGTGGCTCCGCGACCCGCTGCTCTCCAGTCTTCTTTTTTTATCAACGAAACAAGAGCCTGGCGAGTAAAGTGGGTGCTGGTGCAAGGATGAAGAGCGAGGCCGAGGTGGAAGGAAGAAAGAGGGAGGAGGGAGCTTTGTCCTGCTATTTAACGAGAGACCGAGGCCGAGGGGAGCAGCGTCAGAGCAGGGAAATGCGGAGAGGGAATGTTGGGGAGCAGAGGGAGCGATGGAAGAGCAGGGTCGGGGCCGGCAGTGAATTTAAAGGGCAGGTCGTCGGGCGTGCTGTCAGGCCACGGAGCGCATTCGACGGGGAGCCAGGGAGGGTGGTGTGCGGAAGAAGCTGCAGGGCCTCGTTCACAAGCGAGCACGGAGCTTGGAGGAGACGAGGATGGGGACGAGGATGGGGAGACGAGGATTCCGGGGGAGGCAGCAGAGCAAGCAAGCAGCAAGCAGTAAGCAAGCTCCAAGGCGTACACACACCCCTTGCTGCAGGGGCGTGCGGTGGTTGCTGATAACACAGCACATGCCCAACGACAAAGGGACATTCGCTGCTCGGGTCCTCCCTGCGGCGCCGCGTGCACAATCCCGAGCCAACGGAACAGTTGCGAGCACCTCGCGCGGATGCAGCCTGGCGCAAACAGGGCAAATCGAAGCAAGGCCTCGAATAGTAAGGTGCAATAACGTAAGGCTTAGCCAAGCTTCGAGAAAGCCGCCCGAAAGCGTCGCCGCGCGACTAACAGGCACTAGCCCGGGGTTGCTTCGTTCCCGAAGCAGCAGGCTTTTGCTCTGGGACTTTGGACACACGACACGACCGACACGACACGACACGACACGCTGCCTCGCTCCCCGTTGGGGGCCGCAGCACGGAGGCTTCTGCAGATCCGCGGCGGCGGCGGGATATGCCGTTTCCATCCAGGCAGTCGTTGGGCGAGCGAGGGGGCAGTGTGGGGGGGACGAAGACTCGACTCGAGACGATTTGGAGGGAGTGATCACCGAGTCGAGGAGAAGCCGGGTGGCCGACGGGAGTGTGGGATTGCGCCGCCGCGGTGATTGGGCCGCGACGAGACGACCGGTGAGGCTTCCGTCTTCACGCATGCGTGCACTTTGCATGCAGCGGACCGCCCGCAGGAGCAGCGCGCATCGCACGCCGTCTTCGCTGTTTGCTGCTGATCTTTCCGGCCGCCAACGATCCAGAAGCGTCCGGGGAGGCTTGCCAGGGGGGGGG